>LUCM01010248.1:15402-34912 GCA_008360955.1 Fasciolopsis buskii | reverse complement strand
TCTCTGAAATACCCACCTACTGGACACTATACGACCTGAAATGTTGTGGTGAATGCCCTGCACTCCTGCTGAAATCCCACAGCTAAGACCCCTGGGAGCCAACAACGCTCGAGAAAGACTTCTGGCACCATACATCTGGTTAACCAATCACAGCTCAAATTCTTCGGTCCCTTTGGCCAGGTAACAAACTTGACTAAACCAATAGATCCAACCGCGGTTTCCAGGCCTGCGCAAAACAGCCTCATAGAGTATCCACGCTCCTTCGCCTAATGCTCGTTTACTTCTGACAACCTGTGCCTACACATTTAAATATCTCAGCTCTCAGTCCTCATTGAGTGCACATATCGCCCCAAATCTGAATAGTTCCGATATCTGCGGGTTACGTGAAGCATTCTCTTGCCTCTCTGGCACCCATCTAGCCCTAGGCTAATTGCGGGTAACTTCAATGCCCCTTAAATCTGTTGGCTTTCCATCAAACCTGATCCACTGTGTTTATGCATGTTGCATGAAACGAATTCCGGCAGTTGCCATGTCGCATAGGGCCTCCATCCAAAGTCTTCGGGGATCTTAAGGAACACAAGTTGGTTGTTCGGTTAGAAACACACGGCACAGTAACCTGTCAACTATCTAGACCTATCTTACAACCATTCCCCACGTCGGTCTACAGCGCTTACCGGGGCCGATCTGTGAAGTAATTTTAGACGTCTAACATAAATGACCGCAGTGGTAGAATCACTTCCAACTAATCCTTGCATTTGTCCCCGCTAATTCTTCGTCTTTCCATTGCTAAATACATAGTTACTCTTGATTTTCATATACTGATTTGGGTTTGAATTGATATCTCATCGAAATTCGTTTGATCCGAGGATTTCCCATAATTCCCGATGACAATTCGTCTTGGCAAAGCCACTTGTCGATGTCTGCTCGCATAATTACTTTTACTTAATACCCCAAGGTGCTTTCTGTGTTGACGATAAACTGTTCCCCAGTGGCTTTTCCCCTGTACAACTGATGTGGAAAATTCCTATTTCCATCCCACTCTGAATATTTTATGATTGAAAAGCAAGAGGGGCTCACACGTCTAATTGCGCAAAAATGCTACACGCACATCTCTTTATCTCATAGCCTAATTAATTTGACCGCAGTATCGCGTCAGCCGTTGAATAATTGTTACGAGAAACCGTCTCACGGAACAGCGGCTAGTTATTTCAAGTCTCATCAATGCCGTAACAAACATTGAGGTGTAAGACAACTTTCTTGTTTTCATGAAATAATTCACCATTTGATACCATCGCTCAACTCAACAGAAAGAGAAGGAAATGAAAAGCGGCTCCTTGAAGCAACAGTCAAGGGTTGTTTAAGGTTACGCTCAACATAAACAGATGGCAATCATCGGGTGGTGTAACCGTATGCGATGGAAATGCGGGGCCTATTGGTGGTGGGCAGCAGATCCTTGACCGATGGGTTGAATAATTTGAGAACCAATTTAGCTGGACACGCGCCAACGCTGTATTTAAGACTTCAGCAATTGAAAACCTCGGAAGGTGACTTATGATTTTCGCAAAAGAAGGGAATGAAGGGTGGAATATTCGACTTTCGAAGGAAAAAATTGGCCGGTCCCGACAATCATCCTGCAGTTATTTTTAACTTGAGTGAAGAGGCCTTGACAAAAACATAGACCACCTTCTTCCGCGACATTGGTGGTTCAATATTCCACTTGTGAAGGGAAAAAAACGGCAGTTCCGGACAAGCTTTCCTCCATTCTTCCAAATCAAATGGAGAGGTCCTGGTAAAGATAGTTGTCCCCTTGGTTTGTAATATTTAGATCTAAGAACGTATTCACTTATCGTGGAGTGAGTCATTGATTGCACTCATCTTCTCAAAGGGCAAACGGAATGACTACGGTGGATCATCGCCTCATTTGTTGAATTTCGATAACTACAAATGTCTTAGACCATCGGAGAAGTATGTTGGAAAAGTTTGCAGATCTGCGAGCATGGTGCTCCCACACATACAGTCACGTAGTTGTGAGTTATCAGATTAATTCGAAGCCAACGGCGGTGTGCGACAAGTGTTCCACCTCTCCATTCTTGTTCAACTTCGTAACCGATAGAGTGAAGGAGGACGCTTCAAGAGGAATCCAGGATATAGACATCGAAACGGCTAATGGTGAGAAACTGATTGCCAGAATCTCAGATGATTTCGAGTGTCTGGTCGAATGTGCGGACTATGTACAACGTGCGCTAGACGGACTCTTGAGGGGTACTGCTCCATTCGACTGGTGCCATTCAGCCTCAAAGTGTGAAGCGTTGCCATAAGACTATTTGTATAAATTTATTCATAAGCCGTGTGTTTCATCAGAATCATGGCGAAGGACAAAATGAGTAAGAAAACCGAAGAAATGTGCAGAGTTTCGCAAGCATGCTATTTTTTCCGTTCTCTGTCTTCTCACCACCCGCCATCCATTGGGACCTATTAAACCTCTGTGGGGCAAATGCTCAATAAGAAGTAAAGGTTTGGCTCCGGAGACTCCACCAGGAGCCAGCGACCGAACGGTCCATACCCCTTGGCAGTAGCGTAACCCTTTGAAGATCAGTGGCTGATTGTCCAGTTTCTGCGTCCTTCGGATGAAGCCAGAAAGCCTGGATTCTCAGTATACCCCTTCGCCATGGATCTCCGTCAGTTTTGAATCGCAGCTTAACCATCTTCCCTAGATTCAACACTAGGACTAGACAATTTGGTGTACAATGCCGGCCTTCATTTTTGCACGCTGGTGAAAACATCACTGAGAGATGTCAGTGCTTAAGATTCTCTCAGCTGAGGGTATTTGAAACGCGCGATTATTCGGGAAAACCGCGAGGAGCGTTCAGGGCGAGCGGCAGATTCGGAGCCTGAAACACCGACCCCGACCACCTGAGGAATCTAAAGGGACTCGGGTATTACCGATTCTCATACTCCACCGGGGGCTGCTCACTTGGCCGTCTTATATAACTCGGTTACTAATTGACCAATGATGGTTGCAGGGTGAGCACGCATATGCTCAAGGATTAAAGAGTGTAAGTTCTGGAGCACTTGTTGAAAGGTCGTGCGCGCTGCGTAGCAGGGCCCTCAGTTCTCTTATGTGGAAGCGAGGCATACAGTTTGCCCACCAACGACATTAATCCTTTAGGTTTTCATTACCGATGTTTGGGTGGCATCACTACGATTGAATGAAGTGACCAGATGAGTGAGCGTGGGGATTAAGAATCTGGTATTGGGTATTGGGTCAGAGAATATGCTATCACAGCCCATCAAGTTCGTTGGGTTACGTATTGCGTATAGCGATCACTCGTCCACTTTCCGTTCCTCCCGCGACTGACAAAAGTCACATGAAGTTCAACGGATGGCGTGTAAGTGTGGACTGAAAATGTACAGTGGACTTAGGTATAGCAGATGTCTCAGGTCTTCATCGTTGAGGTCCAACCAGTTGACCGGACACATTGAAAGATATGGCAACGAATGTTGAACAGCGCAATTGGGTTGTCACTATTCGTTTAGACTTCATTCCTTCTGAAATGATTAAAAGACACGCGAAGCACACATTTTCCCGTTGTGCGATAGTATCTGACAATCGTTTGATGGCCTCAGGTGTTGACCAATGGCCAGAGTAGAAATCAACACATTTCAGCCAGGAACACAGCTAGTACTAACAGTAACACTAGTCTACTGAGTAAAGTGACTGATTTCAACAACTGGCACGTAATGCGCTGGGCCGCGGTGCACGTAGGTCAAAAGATCATATTCGCTCTGAGCTGGGAGTTGCTAGAAACAGTTTCAAGATACTAAATGATGGCTACAGTCCAAAAAACGATAACTAAATTATATATATGATGCATATTATAGATATAATGGGTCACGCTGTTGCGACAACACCATTTTCTGCCTTAAACTCGCACCCGCGTTCATATTTTGGAACAGCAAGAGGACATGAACCACGCCGTCACCACGGTGGCGGCAATGAATGAGGCGATGGCTATGGCCATGGCCACATCTCTAAACTGAGTGCTTCCATGCTTACCTAATAGTCACTTCAGCGATCATGTCGCACGGTGAGCGAATTATCTGATGAAATCGTTCAACCTCCTACTGATAACATACCTAGCATCAAAGTTGCGTTGGTAATGTGCAAATAACAGGCCGTGGTCCGAAGAGAATTGTCCTGACCGTTGTTATCTTTCAATCGATCTATAAAGCAAGCCATCACGCAAGAGAATACAATGGGTGATAAACAAAGCCACTCCAAATGCAAATAACATTAGGGCATTTCAGCGCTTTCTTAATGGAATGCAGAATAACTGGCTAAGGACGACAAGAGAGAAATATGAGTAGCAGACGGCTGTCATGAGACGGCTGTATCTGACCGGCCGTCCAGTGTCGTCCACTCGCTGTGCTTACTGATACCAAGCCCAGCATTTTTATTGAAATCACAGTACCAATGTATAAGGCTTTAGTCTTTATTATTAGAAGTCACGAGGATCCTTCCGCCATCAGGCGATAAAAATGCTCGCCAGCCAAGGATTCACAGTGCAAGTTATAGCAGGAGACAATGTGGTTTTAGGCATTGTTGGAGAAAGATTGGTACGACAAGGAAAGCAACATGTGATTATCTTATGGCCACTCCAGGAAAACAGGTTTAGTACTGAGAACTCAAAGTCATTGGAAATGTGGGTAAATCTAGTTCTAATGCTTTGCGATGCCCTGCGGGCGTGGTCACATCATAAATGGACCCATCAAGGTACTCTTTGCGGACAGAACCAAATACGTTTGATGGAAAGCCAAAAGATTTAAGGGGCATTGAAGTTACCCGCAATTAGCCTAGGGCTGGATGGGTGCCAGAGAGGCAAGAGAATGCTTCACGTAACCCGCAGATATCGGAACTATTCAGATTTGGGGCGATATGTGCACTCAATGAGGACTGAGAGCTGAGATATTTAAATGTGTAGGCACAGGTTGTCAGAAGTAAACGAGCATTAGGCGAAGGAGCGTGGATACTCTATGAGGCTGTTCTGCGCAGGCCTGGAAACCGCGGTTGGATCTATTGGTTTAGTCAAGTTTGTTACCTGGCCAAAGGGACCGAAGAATTTGAGCTGTGATTGGTTAACCAGATGTATGGTGCCAGAAGTCTTTCTCGAGCGTTGTTGGCTCCCAGGGGTCTTAGCTGTGGGATTTCAGCAGGAGTGCAGGGCATTCACCACAACATTTCAGGTCGTATAGTGTCCAGTAGGTGGGTATTTCAGAGACAGAATATTCAGCAGGGGCATCAAGATTAAGGAGAGTGCTTGATTGTAGTGAAAGCATAGTCTAGTTCGGTCACATGTTCTAGCCGTCAAGGGACTTCCAAAGGTACGGAACTATGGGTGGAAATCTAGGTTGATGGGAAACCTTCAGGAATTA
The DNA here is from genome assembly GCA_008360955.1 of Fasciolopsis buskii. Lineage (NCBI taxonomy): Eukaryota > Metazoa > Platyhelminthes > Trematoda > Plagiorchiida > Fasciolidae > Fasciolopsis > Fasciolopsis buskii. The sequence goes on along the minus strand of LUCM01010248.1, from coordinate 29,479 downwards.
ACGTTTTCGCGGCAGCACCTTTCCATGCCTCGTGCCCGCAACCGCGTTCATATTTTGGAATGGCAAAAAAAATGGATCACGCTGTCATCTCAATGCTCCACTTTGTAGCTAAACACTGAACACCATTGTTTGAGGCAAATGTGTGACTGAGTACATGTTTATTCGGAGGTTTTCTTCACATTTTTTTAATCCTTTGAATTTTCAGTGAGAGGGTCATATTAAACCCATAGTGAAAGCAACCATCTAATATCCCTAAACTTCACAGTGTAAATGAAGGACCGTCGGAATTGCAGTCCAGCGGTGGTCAGGTAGATAAAGCGCAGAAGACAAATCCGTCAGCTGTATCAGTGATTGACTCCACTTGCTGTTGTTCGGATAGTTACCACGCTAGACCAAATGACTTCTAACGGAGTCCAGATTTTTTGGTTGTGGTTTAAGCAATTATTGAAAAGTGGTTAGTGTGGAAGACAAGTTACAAACGCTCCATTGACTTGGAGCATTCGGCTGACCATCCCTGCTTCAGAATTCACTTTACGCATCAGATATTTTGAATCGAAACATTCAGTGAACTGCAATAAAAGGTCTTGTAATACAACGATGGAATTTCGAATATTGCGTTTAACGGCAACAAAATCTCCGAATGGACAAAGACATCAACAACAGCGTTCAGCGTTAAATAGAAAGGCAAGCCTCAATGACCGCTGCCTTGCCCCAGAGAAACAAGTTCCCAATAATCGAAAGAATATACAAAGGAAAGGTAGAATGGGCATAGACCGGCGAAAAATGTTAACACCGCTGCAGCCAACCTACGGAACATAGTCCAAATGTGCCAATGCACCCTTTGAACATGCCGATTGGATACAAAGTGACAACACGATCGACACTGTTCACGGTTCACAGTTTACTGCCATATGCTTCAGTGTCTCCAATCAGCCGGCTGATGGGTCATCCGAGTCCCCAAGAACAACAAATGAAACACAAACATGCCCGGAAATCTAGGTACATTTTCTCATCCCACGTTGCTGCTTCATCCGTTCACCCCCACCTGGCTTCTTCCATTCCTTGGAAGGAACACAAAACAGAGGTATGGTATACGAGTGTTCGACGTACGCAACACGTTACCCATCCACCGTGGTCCACTAAGTTTCATACGGTGAAACAAGCTCTTCTCAGGAGTGGCACTCAATACTAGATTTCTGACCTCTACATTACTTACCCGGTCAATCCATCCAATTCTAGTCATACTACGCAGACATCGGTGGTCGAAAACATCTAACAAGCGGACAGCTCCCACACGAATATTCTATGTCTCGCAACCGTAGAACAGAACTGAACACACTGCGGCACATTACACAGTACACGATCTTTCGACTTCAGTGAAATATCAGGCCGACGCCGCAAGTGCTTCAGTCCAGCGAAAGCTGCTCGAGCCTTCAAGATAGGCACATTTACCTCCACTGTCTAGCTACTATCGTTTGGCACGCGACACAATAGCCGTCCAGTTCTGCAACAGCACTTTGCACTTGAAAGATGCAAAGCATATGCCAAACGGAGCGACCGATCTGGTGAGTCTATCTAGTTCCGGTTGTGTATGGTCCGCAGACTCGAGAGGGCACACAACTTTGTTTGCGTAATCTAAGTCTCACAGCTTCCTTCCGTTTCACAGTTCGGTTTTTGCATCCGGGAGACCTCCTGAATCATCTTCGTTACCTCTTCCAAGACGAATTTGATCAGGAATGGAGGGCTGAGACACCCTTGTTGCATGCCATCAGTCGTTTCGTATAAACTTCATAGTTCGCCGCGTATCTTCACACGTACATTTGTATGCTAATGCAATGCTCGCAACTGATTCACGAACTCCGTTTTCATGTTCCGGTGGAATGCACTGAATAGTGCTGTCCGATCGACTAATTCGAAAGCACTTATCGAGTTAAGGAAGACTAAGATCTTTGGGCGGCGGGGCATTTGGGGGGTTTCGAGTATTTGTCAGAGAGTGAATATCTGGTCGATACAACCCCGACCTGGCCGAAATTCGGCCTGTTGTTCGCGAAAATTAAACTAATTAAACTAATCCCACGTTGATTGCCGCAGTCTTTCCGTGTGTCCTTCTTGAAGATGGATACACTCAGCGACTCACCCCAAAATAACGGAATACGCTCTTCGCTCCAAGTATCATGAAGCAAGGAGGAATGTGATTTTGCCAGAGAATCCCCACCCAATGTGAAAACAATTGAAGGAAGGTCGTCGAGACCGGCCAAATGTTTGACTGCATTTCCACTTCCTTTGGAAGGGCGACAGGCACATACCTAGTATTTGCAACTCCAGACGTCGGACTAAATACGGTCTAGAATTCGCTATCTCCCATGGATGAGCTCTCCTTTCTTAATGCACAGGACGTCTTTAACCGAGATTCGTCGCCCAACGCTGTCGCGTATAAGCTTATACAGTCTTTGACTGTTATCTGAAGCGGTCGATTCCCCCATCTCTTCGACTACCTTAATTCACCAGTTTTCGCGGTCATTCTTAAGACACCGTCAACTAACATTGCAGCTTTTGACGCACCTTATTCACCTCTTTGCAGTTAGGGAGCTGGCAGTTTTTCTCGATTAGACCCAGCGACCTTTACGAGATCCAGTGTCTTCGACGAGCGCTAGATCTAGAATCGCTGGCGAAATCTGCTGCCAAATGCATGGCTGCCCAATTTGATCCCATTGCTTGTCTACATTGCTGCTCGGATAGTTTCTGTTCGTAGCTTTTGTGAACAACCGAATCCCATAGGCGTTCGACACCCAAACGCGTTTGTGGACTGCGTCGATGGCCGTTGAGCTGCAGCAAAAATCGGGACTTTGACCTTTCCGGAACCAAAATCTTTGTTTTCCTTCATTGAGTATCCTGTTCCTCATCGCAACAATAACAGCGAAACGTGCGAAGTGGACGATTCAGCCAAACTGATGGGGACAATAACAGTAAACACCCTGCTGGTTTAGGTTTGTGGGCCAAGAACAAGGTCAGATACACAGCACAAGTGCTAAAATAAATGTGACCGCTTTCCCTGCAGCCAGCACAGACGTCAAAGTGATTGATTTGTGGGAAACGAAGGACCGACAGTTTTACTGTTTGTCAGATACCCCGACTGCCTCTTTTACCTCTCTGCTACTGACTAGTAGTGAAGCATGAAGTGCAAAAGCCGTTTGGGGTAGCAGTAATGCCAATTTTGTTCGGACCGGCAGCGGTGGTGAGAAACTGGGCTGTCCGAGGATAGACCGCTCCTGGGCGGATTCTAGATTTTTGATTCTAGGAGTCACTTGACGCGTAAGGAGAAACCCACCGAAACAAGGCTGTCATTCCAGCAACAATAAGATACGCAGCAGCTGAAATGGTGAACGGCCAAAGAGTTCCAAGAAAACCGGCAGATGTTGCTGATGCGCCTCATGAAGGAACGTTACAAACCCGGACAACATAGACTTCAGTCGATCACAGAATCACTAGAGCTGTGGTCAGTCAAACCAGTGGTTTCCGTTGTGAGGTCATCAGGCAACGTCTGACAGCAGTCATGTCGGAAAAAACGAGTTTCCACTTGGAGACAACAGACCCAAGAATGGAAAAAGCCAAAACCCGAATGACCAACTTTGCTGTCTTAAGACCCAGTGCATCGTCCGATTTAAACAGGGAATCGGCGGACTATAGAAAAGTAGCAATGAACGTAGACCTGTGTTATCCATCTCCCCGGTCGTCAGCTTCTATAGCTTTNCCAGGCAATTCTTATCTTTTGGTAGGTACGGCTAACGGACTTGAACGCAATACTCAAGGTGCGTTCCTAACATAGTTGTATACAGGGGTCGAACACTTCGGGTTCCGTGCAAGATATAGGTGGCTTAAGCCCAGCAGGCTCCAAACTGGCATTCTTCACCAAACTTGAGCAAACCTGGGAAGGAAGGAATTTACAATATTTACACTGGCCTGGAAAATCTCAACGGTACTTATCACTCCATTTTCCCCTTGCTCTTCTCCAAGCGTCGGCCAAAGACACAATCAGATTCAATGGAAACTCCACTTCTGATAAAAGTATCAGTATAAAAGTATCATCATCCAAATGACAAAATGGGTTTTCCACATCTGGTGCGGCGTTGTAGCACAACCATGTTGGATGGATGAACTAATCCGCGAACCCGATTAGTCCTTCCACAATGACTTGCCGCTTTCCATCTATTATCAGGATTTCATGTTTCGATGATCACGCTACTCAAGCCGCAGCACATTTTTATTTTAATACTAATACAGCTGTAGCTCCATCGGTAGATCTCTAACTGGCCACCAACTAAATTTGCTCAAGTCTCAGTGTGTTTTGATCTAACTACTCCAACCCGGTGTGGCATAATCCCCAAAAGAATGAGCATTCTGGATCGCCTCAAAAAAGTATATCTCAATCCAATTAAGATTCAAAAGAATAAAAGAATTTACTCTGATATTGCAAGTGAACCATTTGTCTAGGGAGATCAAGACACTTCTCGATAATCTACAAAAAAGGAGGAATTTCAAGCGTTACACACCACCAACAGGGCTGCAGCATTGGAAAAAGTACTGAGAACTAACGACTCGCTACCTAGTACGCGCATCACGTCAGTCATATTCAGGGGCACGTGAGCAAATGACCCTCTAATGATTTCGCAGGTGTTCAGTGATTATTTCACCGCCTCTTTGACAGCTGACGACATTACCATTATGCCGGACCTTCCCCAGTCTCCTCTGCTTCCCCTCTAAGATTCTCTTACCACCTAAGCGATTTTGAACCATTGTTGTCAAAAGCAAGACCACCTTTCCAGGATGGACCGGACGACCTTCCCCCATCCCTGTACTTTTGTCTAATCAATTTAACGTTTCTTTACAGTAATTCAATGACTTACTTATTAGATCATGACCACATTAACGCCGGTCAACATGGTTTTCTTCAAAATAATCATTTTCTACGTGCGTCACTGATTTCCTAAACATAGTGACTGCCGGTATTTGCTTCAGTGGCATCGGATGTAGGGACGATGATTGTTACAAGCTTAGGATTGCGCAAATAGAGAGGCAGCTTGCCGCCGCTAAACAGCAAGTAGAGATAGCAGAATCACATTGTGGCAGGTTGGGATACCCCTCGTTGAGGATCAGTCGGAAGACATAAGTCGAAAAGACAGTAGATATCACGCACTGGTCAAACAAGTCGTTCATTCAGCTCAGTCGACTATTGACTCACCCAGGGTTGAGTTTTCGACGTTCGGCGGGTACTCCGAGTAGTATTGAATGTTCATGGAGCAGATCGAAAATTTGGTTGAATCGAAGATATTGCATTGAGCACGGGGACTACTGTATCCGGCACATGGCTGACTGATGGAATTAAACGAAGGCGCTTGCGAAAGAGCAACAAAGCAAAGCATATTACGCTGTGGCTTGCTTTATTTGCCTGGGCAAGTAACACCGTGCAACAAGTTACCCAATAAATCTTACTGAAATGAAGGGATTTGTCTGGGAGAGCACCAAAATCAATCTCAACAAGAAAAAATTTGTGCCCCTTCACGGTACTCAAAAGGCTAATTTTGTTTGCTCGGTTTATCAAACTACCGAGAAGCAGTTTGCTTAGGTGCAGCCACTGTGAGAGTGGTCAGACCTGCCGGGTTTGTAAAGGCGCCTTTGGTGATAGTTGTTCCGACGCCACCTTGATGAATGGACAGACTGCACGAAGGGTATTCGGCATTTGGTAAGCCATGTAGGAAGTTTGTTCCACACAAGGGAGGATATTATGGAATTTTTCAAAAGAAAAGAGTCTGGTAAAGTGGAAAATTAAGGGGCCGGAAATTATAAAGAAAGAATTGAACAGGCTAAGTGATCAAGAATTTAGTGAAGGGGGAGATGAACCCCAACTCATCGAGGACTTTCGTTGTAGCTTTCAAGACGGTGCTAATGGGGACAAGAATTTGTCTGCTTTTTAGATGCCGGTCCAGTGGCGCCCACAGACCACATGGGCGGCATAAAAGAAAGCTCCCGTGCTCTGACTATTTTTACACTTGACAGAACGATTTTGTCTTGATGCAGGGTTATTGGAACGAAACTCTTGAGGTCGTAGAAAAGTTTTCTGTTCCCAGTGCAGGGGAAAAATATGATGTTTGGCTCATCGTCCGATGGTGAACCTCGGGGAAACCTGAAAACCTGCGTAGTGTTCCACTGCGTCACAAAGCTCCGAGGAACTCCGTTCAACTAACCGCTATTTCAGGGGCCACACTAGATTGCACTACTGATATTGGTTTTGTGTCGCTTTTGGGTGTCCATTTTTGCAATGTCCTTCGAGGTGAAAGGAAGGGTTTACAGGTGATGGTTTGAATAACGTAAACTGAGCCGAGCTAAAAAGGCCGGGTGACGACGACATACACTAACAAGTCGCAAAGCACATAATGAAGCTCTACGCATTTTAAGCGATAACGTTGTCCTCTATCGAAAATAATGCATTGCGGGAGGCTGCAAAACAAAGGGAGTGCCAAATAAGTGGACCGTGGTAGATAGGCTTAGCAACAATTTTCATGTTGACGAATTCCTCAGTTTTTAAATGAACATTCATACCGGCTAGTTACAAGTAGGAGGCTTCAGTCATCTGTGCCCAGCTTGTGCGATCTTCCTGGATTCGTGTGATCGTGGATGCTCCAAGACAAAGATTGCCACAATGGACGTGCAGGAAGAAAGCTGGCTGGAATGATCTAATTAAGCCCGAATTTCTCACCAGGGTGAGGGCACCAGGGAGCATCAGATCTCTACGCTGCCTGGCGTCAAACAACGCAGAACAGGAAGATAGTTGCACACGTTCTGGGCAGCACCGAATTTGAGTTATATTTTTGCAGTATATCAACGGTGGACTATGGAAGACTTTTGTTGCGACGTTAGGATATTCCTGGTCAAACCTGGAGTCGCATTTTCAATTCAGTATAAATCTAATTGTGAATGATATAACGTCAATAACGGTGTTGTTAGGCAGATCTAATGCATCAACGTTTCCGCTACCTTGGGTGTACTCTCTCAACACAAGTTTAACAATTAAGTGAGTCAGAAATGAAGTGCGGCGATCTTAGTATTCAAGATTGTGCAGACTGAAAGATGTTTAAACCATATCGACTGGACTACGGCGTTGTCGACGGATTCGACAGTCGTGCTTTGCTACGTGCACAATGTTATGATTATATCGATATTTTTGTCGCAAACAGGCTCACAGGTATGCAAGACGCAACAGAGATTGAGCAGTGATGGCGTGTGAAATCGGCCGGCCACAGCTGACTTATGCTCCTGTGAGTTGAGGAACCGGCGCCAACTGAAAACATCGATTGACGGCACAGAATTTCTCAGACTTCCTGAAGAGCATCGGCCCATGAGTGACCTCGGAAACCAAACAATTGGAAGCTAAACGGGTTGAGCCCAAAAATCCTTGTATTTTTTTAGGAGCGCTTGGTGAACTAAACAACTCCAAACCAAGCTTTGACGCAAAATGTCCGATCGTGCACACAGATGGACACTACATCGCTGATCCGCTTGTGCAGAATGCTCATGCAATGGAGAGGCACGCGGGTGAAACCATGTACTCAGCATCACATAAAAGCGGCTTTGTATTCTGAGCGAAAGATTGACGGTGAATCGAGCAACCAGACGTTCTTTGCATTTTCGGAGTCTCAAGCAAGATTTGGGAAAACAACCAGTGGTGCCGTTTCAAGAATGCGATGATCCCTGAAGTAAAAAATGACTAAACAATCGTTTACTAGTACCGATATTCTTAAGCGAAGCCATTTTGGCCTTGACTCCTTATGACCCTTTAGCACTGAGGTCAGGCAGTAATTTTTGGAACCCATTTATATTTGCCAACTGCATATCTGCTGGCAGAAGGAAGCAAATTAGTTGATCAGGGTCTTGTATAGAAGGTACTTGCGACAATAAACACCAACTGTAAGAGCTCCACGGAAGTGGATACAGTGGAAAATCAGTTTGCAAGACGAATCACCGTGCATATATGTACAACTTCCCATCTACAGCGCCATGCAAACTGGATGTTGAATGACGAACACCTTTCCGAGACCAATCACTGAATAATCTCTTAACTGTCGGGCGACATTGAACGATGAATTAGACCAATTCCTACAAATCCGCTTGCATGTGGGGCTTGTGTACCCACATACATTTCACAACAGTGATAGCCCACAACACCTTAGTGAATCACACGCCCGGTGCCGTACTCCAATCACGCATTCCGTCGGTCAATAGCCCGACTACTTCGTGTTTATTATGTGCCAACCAGAAGAAACGGATTTATTTTTCAGCTGCGGTCATATACTAACGCAATTAGCTATTCTTCATCATCCAGTGGTAGACATTTTCACACCACGTTGAGCCTGCCTATCCATATCCGTAACAATGTGCTGCATTTTGAATATTTTTCTGAACTGCTTTCATCTAATAGTTTTCAGCTCACTCAACTTAAAAATCTTTCAATGCGTGGTACCCATCTACGGAGAAGCAAAAATTATCACAAGAGTCTTTGCTGCTCCCAAAATCTTTTGGTCTAACAAAACTGCCCTTTGCGGCTCCTAACGTTTGTTCGAAAAACTCGCGTAGCAGGACGGACACAGCAAGTCCCTAACCTCACTACAGGAAGTAATATCATTGACATAGTTCTCACCGGGGGCCTTCCAAACGTGGGTACCTCCTTACCGGAAAGCCTTCCTGGTTTTGACTACAAGATGTCTTCTAACCATCTTCCTATTTATCCCGTGCCCAAAAAGCATGTAAACATTACCAAGCCCGTTAATGTCACTCGCAAATCAACAAACTGGTCTGGTCTGACTTCCAATCAAAGTAAACCTGGGTAGCCTGATTTCCTCCTTCATCTGGCTCTCTAAAAGTCGCCAGCATCTCGCAGATAAACTTGAGTTTGATTGATAACGACCTTAATCCATGAAACCCTCCGCCACGGGTAATGCAAGCAGGAAAAATGTGTAAATTTGAGAAGGTTTTTAAGCTGCAGAATACCTGCAAGCAAAGTACAGATTTCTCCTTACTACCGAGGGTATATTGACTTCAGACTAACCTGCTTGCCCTATGGAGTAACCAATGTTGTGAACGAGAACAAAGCCTCCTTTGGCTACCGAACCCCAGATCGAATATGTCCAGACTTCTTTGGTCCTTCACTCGTCACAATAAATCAAGAATCCTTAAGTGTCTCACGTGCACCAGCCACCAGCTGCATCATCCTAAGGAAATGGCTGCGGCTCTTAATTTATAGTTCACGACTCGCATAAACGACAGCGTCACAAATCTGCCAACCATGCTCAAGGCAACAGACAAACTAACGTATTCCATCTTGTTTAATGCATGGAAAAGAGAGAAGGTCATGCCCTTACCATACCATCGCTTCGGCCCAACTCGGGCCGTCTTCCGTTCGATGACCAAGCATAGAACATGGAAACAGATTACATTTAAAAATTAACATAGCAACGTTGAGCCCTAAGCAGTCCAAACTCGTAGGAAGCGCAGTTCATCCACCAGCACAATTAGCCAAGCTACCCAGCACACTGACAGCATCCCGGGTTATTAACCAAACCAACCAACCCACTACCATCGGAGACGTTCGGGACAGATAATTTGAGCAGCAACCACGGCCTGCGTTCTGCCAAACCGCCGCCAACCAACCGTAATTTTCAGGCACCCCCAAGAAGTCACCCTCTTGTACCCGTGCTTCCACGTTTCCTCGAAACCTATTTGGTAGATACCAATATGATATCAACGGCCCTCCAGCTTTTAAGTACCCCACTAGCCCTCCTACTTCGACCCATCTAGCCATCTTTTGTTGACGCATTCTCGCCACACCCACGCCGTTGTCCCACTCGGATAGCCCCACAACTTGACCCAAACTGCTATTATCCAAATAACTTCGCAGAACTTAGCTTTGCATCTCCATGCCGCCTGATGGAATCTAGCCACCAGAAACTTGTCCACTGGCACAACAATTAACATGGATCTCCTATCTCATCTTGTCCACCACAGGACCCAAATACCCATCCATTGAACACCGTTTTCTTCACTCTTGGAAGTTACAAAAATTGGCTATTGCCACAAAAGCCGATGACCGGTTTTACCATGGGTATTATCCAAAGCCACCGAAAATCTGACAGACTGGCAGGTCCGCACTAACAGCTTTATCAATAGACCACCATTCATTATCCTATACACAACCATACCAAATACCCCATACCGGAATTATTTCACATCACGTTCATTGATTCCCAAACGTTTCCCATCATCCCACATTTCTAACCACAGTTCCGCAACTTCGGCACACCCTCGCCGGTTAGAACATGTGACCACACTAGATTATGCTTTCACTACAATCAAGCACTCTCCTTAATCTTGATGCCCCTGCTGAATATTCCGTCTCTGACATACCCACCTACTGGACACTATACGACCTGAAATGTTATGGTAAAAACCCTGCGCTCCAGCCAAAATCCCGCAGCTGAGAAGTCTGGCAGCCAAGGGTACGTGAGAAAGATATCTGGCACCATACATCTGGTTAACCAATCACAGTTCTAATTCTTCGGTCCATTTTGCTGGGTCACAAACTTTACTAAACCAAGTAATCTAATCGCGGTTATCCGGCCTGCGTAAACAGCCCCATAAATTATGCACGCTCCTTCGCCTAATGCTCGTTTAATTCTAACAGCCTGTTCCTCTACATTCAGTTACCTGTGCTTTCAAGCCACAATTAGTGCACATACCTCCCACAAATCTGAATAGTTCCGACATCTGTGAGCTCCGTGAAGCATTCTCTTGCTCTAGGATAGTTGCGCGTGAATTCAATGCCCCAACAATCTGTTGGATTTTCATCCAACCTATTTGGTTCTGCCTGAAAATATACCCTGAAGGGCGCAATTATAATGTGACCACGCCCGCAGGGCTTCGTAACGGATCTGAACTACATTTGCCCACATTTCCTATGACGCTGAGTTCTCAGTACTAAACCTCTTCTCCTGGAGTGGCCATGAGATAAACACACGTTGCTTTCCTTCTCGTACCAAACTTCCTCCAACAAGGCCTAAAAATCACGTTGTGTCCTGACATTGTGAATCCTTGGCTGGCAAGCTTTTTTTATCGCCTGATCGCAGAAAGCAACGGACGAAATTTGTACCAAAATTCTATTTACACCTAATCTTTTGCCCACCCTAAACACCCGTTATAATTGCAAAACCTACGTAAGCTTAGTTGCCCACTGACCGGAGCGAAGATTTTCAAAGATGATTGCTCTAAATTGAAACAATCTTCGCAGTTTGCTGTGGTCGTGCAGTGATGTCTCAGTTTAAAACCCACTTAGCGGGGCTACTCGATGCTCAGCTCCTAATTATCCTTCCACCGAGAAGTATTATGCTAGGTCACACCTATTAATTTGGGTTAGAATTGCGGTTTGTGATCGAAGTTCCACTGTGCTCCACACTTGGTATTGTCTAAGTTTCGTCTCACTTCTGTGGGGCATTGATTCCAGTGCCCTCCTTGACACACGCTCCTTCTTTTAATGAGTGGGCTGTAGTAATCACTTGAAAATATGACGCAACGTGGCCTCACTATAACGTCCACATATTATTGGTAACCCATGATTGGGGTTTTGATTGGTGAGTACTAACGGTCCGTCGCCTTGAAAATATCAGTTTCTGTGGCTTTTGCCGTGCTCTGACCTGAAACTTGCGGTGGCGGAGTCCGTGGCCGTTCCATTGGCCGTGTCTGTGGCTGTGGCAGAATCTCTCGCGGTGGCTATGGCGGTGGTCGTGGCTTTCGACACAACTTCTGTGGTTCCCGTGACTGTCGCTGTTGCAATGGCTCAGTAATGCCTGTAGACACAGCTGTACATTGAAAGATTCACTCCTTTGTTATTTGTCACTTAATCAATCATATCACTTGGTCATTGAATTATTTGATTAAACCTTTCAATCCACTGCTGCTAACATCATCCAAGTAACGAATCTGTGTAGGTGATGTGCAATTGATTGGTGGTACTTCGGCTTCCAGGACATAAGTGACCAGCAGTGGATGTGGACGAAGAATACTCTTTGGTCGTGAACGTTGCAGTGGCCGCGCGGTGTCCCTGGCCATCTGCGTAGCTGTAGCCGTGTCCTTGAACTTAGCTGTGGCCGACGATTTAGACTTGTACATGGCTGTCGCGATGGATGTGGCCGTGACCATAGCTGTAAATTGATTGAGTCCATGCTTTTTTACTTCTCATTTCAGCAATCATATCACATGGTGAGCGAATTATTTCATTGAAATATTAAATTTCCCACTGCTACTACGTGCCATGTAACCAAGTAGTTTGGGAAATATGCACCTAATTGATCTTATGTCGGCCACAACGAGATAAGTGACCCATGCTTAGGGTTGGTTTGATGCGAACAATTCGTCCGCGGCGGCGGCCATTGCTGTGGCCACAGCTGTAAACTGAGTGCTTCCATGCTGCCTGAATCGTCACTTCATTGATCATATCACATGGTAAGCGAATTATTTGATCAAAACATTCGATCTCCAACTCCCAACACATACCAAGTAGCGAAGCTGCGTAGGTGATGTGCAAACAATTAGTCGTGCTTGGACTACCAAGAGGAAGGTATCTATGAATGGGAAAGTATTAGCGTGACCTAATATTCCGTACAGGCGGCAGTGGCCGTGGCCGCGGCTTTGACTGTGGACTTGGTGGCAGACGTGCCCCTGGCTGTGGCGTTTGCTGAAACGGGGTGGGTTTGGCAGTGGCTGCTGCAGTTGCCGTAGCTGTGGTTCTGGCCGTCGCAGTGGCTGTGGTTCTGGCCGTCGCAGTGGCTGTGGTTCTGGCAGTCGGAGTGGCCATGGCCACAGTTGTACACAGTTGTATAAAAACAAGAACCTATTAGAGATCAAATGAAATCAGATATATCAAGGAGAATTTAAATCTAGACCTTTTAAGCGACCGCTGATATGGCTTCCGAAAATGGTTTCTAAACCTCACAAAGAAATGGGGATACTGCGGTAGACGGTAAATCGCAGTAGCCCCGCCCGTTACCACGCCTCGCTTGTTGGAACCTGACGTGGTTGCACGCCACTCCAAGTCTCACTGGTCTCCTTCCCTCCCCCCTTACTTCCATGCAGTAGGCTCTGGCGGATGTGGAACACGGTTCGCGAGTTCTCCTCAAAAACAGTCCGATATAGTTTAGGATGTTCTGATTTGTGAGAAACTGAACACGAGCATTCGCCAGGGATAATTTCGTGCAAAGCTTAACGCAACTGTTAAGCTCACGTAGTACGACGGGGTATTTGGTTTACTTCAAGCATTTGAAAAATCCCACAGAATACACTGGGAACAACGCAATGTGGCAAATTTCATCAAGTTAGAGGATTGACCATCCACGAAGAACAATTCATGAAACAACAGCAACCGAGTATTACAGGCTCTTCCTCGACTGATAGGTTTGACGAAGGAAATGGGAATTCCACTTTAAAAGATATAGATGAATTTACTATGAACGCAAAATGCTCACCACTCGGGATCTATGGTCGAAGCCTAATTACTAAAGTGGGTTTCCATAATATGACGAGAAATATGCAGTGACAAATGAAGTGAACGAAGATTATCATTGTGCATATCAGAATAATAAGGACATCTTATTTCACTTCTTCTATTGCACATGCGCGTACGTTTTGTTTTGTTCGGCGGCTGTCTCTCAGTGGAGTTTCAAGTCTAAACGTTGCGAATGATATTCATCCTGTTTTCCTTGCACCTCGAGGCTGCAGCAGGATTGAACCCCTTTGCAAAATTTTAATAACATATGCACCAGTCTGGCTGATGCAGATAATCAATTCGGTCGGTATTAGTATGTTGCCAGTCGTCGGATGTCACTAGTATACTTCGCTTTGTACCAAATACGTCTAGAAACTGCAGGCTTTATGGTGAGCTTGAAGTTGTTGAGGGTCCCAATTAGGGACGATGAAAATCTGTTATACTTCACTGTCTTGTTGTCGCAAAAACGTCCCAACACAGGGTAGGCAGAGT
>LUCM01010248.1:0-13076 GCA_008360955.1 Fasciolopsis buskii | reverse complement strand
CGTCCAATCTGAACCCCTTCTAAGCATGGAAATCGTGAGATTTAGAACATTCCATGTGAAAATCAGGCATCTACCTGATGCCCTACTCTACACAACATTCATCATCTCTCGTTCTTAGATTTGCACACACAATAACCCTCAGCTGGAATACCTCCAGACTGCCATCTCTCCCTTTTCCCGTTTCAGTTGCGTGCGTTTGTGCTCGTGTTCTCGCCAAGAGTCTACCATCCAGTGTCTGGACCCATCTCGCACGTTTCACACCAACCGATGAAGGCAGCTGAGCCCAAGATCAACTAGTCCCAGGCGGACAAATCAACAATCTGCTCACGTCGCAAGTGAGATGGACATATGCTTCTGACACATCCGCATGATCACCAACACTTGCAAGTCTGTCTAGTATGTCGAAGCCAAACGTGATTCACAAAACCTGTGACTCTTTGAGCGGACCACGTACTCCCGATTGCACAGATTTGCTGCTGGAACTGTCCGCCCGTGGTCCAGACATTTCAACCACGTTGGCATACAACTACCACGAGGCACACACTACTTAGATTCCCTGTTCATGATGTCGCTACATCGATCTAAACCGGTCGACAATTCACTTGCAATTATTGACTCGCAACATCGCGGCTTTACACGTCACTGCCGTAAGTCCCATATCACAGCCAAGACCGACAGAATACGGGCAACAGACGGGAGGTCGGAGGAACAACCCGTTTTTGTTTCACACTGGCTTACCAGCGTCAAATATATATTATTCAATGCATATCATATCAATCCTCACTCCTCAATGCCGACGACATTTCCACTCTTCATGTCCTTGAACAATGGTTAGCCAGTGTTCTTCGTCCCTCCGCATTTTCAAAAGGCCTGTGACTATTTCCTTGGCTCCAGGATCCATGGAAAGATGGCCGACGTACTTTTTCATATCTATCAAAATACAGGGTACCCATCGGCCATCAGTAATCTTCCCGCCAGCTGTTTTCGTCCGTTTTGAAACGTTAAGGTCATCGAGGAGTTTCTTCATGACAGTTTAACATTCATGTCCACTGTAGAGAGACCGGCTAAATCAGGGCACCGCAGGGGCCGCGCCCGCCACCATCGTCCAGTTGAACTGTGCACCGCGATACGCATCGTTGGTGCGTATAAACACCGTCATCCTCTTCATATGCCAATTTTGCTATTTCTTTTAATTTAGTACCCAATTGTTTATTTTCTTGTTCAATGTGACTTGCCATACCCCTGTAACTTGTGTTCATTCAACCAAGCTTGCCTCACGATGTATCCGAGACATATTCGAGTGTATATATATTTTGCAAGGGCTGTAGCCGGCGATCCAATAATCACCGAAAGCAAACTTAACTAACACGATCTCCTTTGCCTAGGGCTCGTCGGTTGCTGAAGTTCTTATATTCCCTTGATATCTGGCGATCATTACTCTTGTATTGAGGGCACTGTCCCACTCTATGAAGCGGCCCCTAAACGAGAAGCTCTTGTGTAGCTCATGGCCGAAGATATTCATGTGGAAATGCCTGCTCTACTAAAATTCTTGAGACAACTATCACTCAAATCATGTTGGTGCTTTATATCATCAATGTTTTGTGTGCTATAGTGTTTGTTTGTTTGCAGCCACCGCGAAATTTTGTCACTCACTGCTTTGGGATCCGCTTGGACCACGTGCTTTTTTTCGGCGTAACCTCGGCTTTCGTTCTGAATCGCTGAGATAGCAGGTCTGAGGCTTGTTTGATCTTATGAATTGGATACTTTCACAGTACCGTACCTTGGGCTTTGCGGGCAAATTTTGTTTTATATTCAGTATTTACCCTCGGTTATGCATCGCTGAAGCGGTGTTTGCCACATTCAAATTGGTCAACTTCGAACGAGTGTATATTCGAAATGTCTCTGGCAAATGTTTAGTGTTTTTCATTTCGCTGAGCCAGTAAGAAACCTCAGTTCTCTCAGTGCCGGTATCTGCTTTAATTAGATCGGCCGTAGGAACGATGATTGTTACAATCCTAGGATTACGTAAATAGAGGGCCAACTTGCCGCTGCTAAACAGCAAGTCGAGATAGCAGAATCACGTTGCGGGGTTTGGGATACCTCCAGTTGAAGATCAGCCGTAAGACATAAGTCCATGATATAATAGATATGAAGCACTGGTCAAACAAGTCATTCATTCAGTTCAGTAGACATTTCACTCACCCAGGGTTGAATTTTCGAAGTTCGGCGGGTGCTCTGAGTAGTAACGAACGTTCATGGAGCAAATCTAAAATTTCATCGAATCCAAGATATTGTACGGTGCACAGGGACTACTGTATCTGGCACACTGCTGTAGAGGACAAGCAAGGGGCCAATGATAGACGCTCACGGTTGGTGGATGACTAAAGTTATTCCAGGGAAAATGCAATCACTGAGAGACCTGCTCAGGCAGGCTCCCAAAATTACCAAAATCTGGTTGATGGCAGAGTTTCCGAGGCAAGACCTATCAGAAAACATCGTTTAGCCATGTGGGATCTATCGATGCAAATGCAGAACTGCACTGTATCCTTAAATCGTCTGGTCTAGAGCTCTGAGCTGGACGCAGTGCACATGTGGGAACGCATTCTTAGTCTTCAGCAATCGCATTTAAATAGCCGCTGGCCAGAAGATATTGAACCTATAAGCCAGCGTGACAGCGAGGCTACCTTAGAGAGCATAGTGTTTAGACTTGGATTCGGTTGCCTAGCGTGGGACAGTAGCAGACTAACAAAGCGGTCCACCCGCGAACTGCAACATGCACGGAGCTAGCAAAACCGAATTAATTCTTGGACAGTTTTACATGGACATGCCGTTGCTGTGGCCGTGGACATGGGCGTGGACGTGGCCTTGTCCGACGCCTTGACTGTGGCTTTGGGCGTGACAGCCGCCTTGGCTGTGATTTTGTCTGTGGCTTTGGTACCAATTCTAAACTGATTGGTTCCGCGTTTTCTTATCTGTCACTTCAGCGATCATATCACATAGTGAGCGAATTATTTGATCAAATCTTTCCACCTCTCACTGCTAACGCATACCAAGTAGCTTAGCTGTGTAAATGATCTACAAACGATTGGTCGTAGCTCGGCTTCCAGGAGATATCTGAATAGTGGGCTGGGTTGGATAGACGTGAACCAACGGTCCGTGGCCGTCTCTGTGGCGTTGGCCGCGGTCGTGGTCGTGATCATGGACAACGTCTTGGACGTGGCCCTGGCATTGACCGTGGCCGAGGCAGTGGTCGTTATCCTGAAGGTGTCAGTCGCCTTGGAGGTGTCCGTGGCAGTTTCCGTGGCCGTGAACTTGGCAGTGGATGCGCCGGTGACCTTGGACGTGGTTGCAGTGGTGGCCATGGCTGTGGCCAAAGCTCTAAACAATTGGTCGCAGTTCGGCTTCCAGGAGAGAATTGCGCGATGAGCGAGGTTGGATTGGTGGGAACTAACGGTCCGTGACCGTCACCGTGGAAGTGGCGGCCACCGTGACCGTGGTCGTTGACGCGGCCGTGGCATTACCCGTGGCTGCATCGGTGGCCGCATCGATGCCCATGCACACGGCTCTACAACGAATGCTTCCATGCTGTCTTAATTGCCGCTTAAGTGATCATATCACGTGGTGAGCGAGTTATTTGATCACATCAATCAACCTCCCACTGCTAACACATACCTGGCATCCAAGCTGAGTAGGTCATGTGCATACAATTATTCGTAGATCGGCAACGGGGAGAGAGTTGATCAATGAGCGGTGTTGGATTCGTGTGAACTAGCAACCCATGGACGTGGTCGTTGAATTGGCTTTGGCCGTGACCGTGGTCGTGGACCTGCTCCTGACCATGTCCGTGTTCTCGGTTTTGGCTGTGACGTTGGACGTGACAGTCTCATTGGCTGTGGTCGTGCTTACGTCTCTGCCCACGGCTCTATACTGAGTGATTTCATACTTGCTTAATTGTAACTTCAGCGATCGTACCACATGGCAAGCGAATTATTTGCATAAAACATTCAGTCTTCTACTACGGACAAATACCAAGATGCCAAGCACTGTAGGTGACATGCAAACAATTGATCGCAGTTTGGCTACCAGGAGAGAATTTTCATGACCATGGTTATCTCTCAACTGATCTTCCACCCGAGCTATATATATTCTGCCCGTTGGCGATGTTTTGCAACTTCTGGTGGGAATCCTTCTTCCACACGTTCGAAATTCATGGTCTTCATACTATCGTCTCCAGTGTTCCAGTTCACATGGCTGTGGAAAGTAAACCTTAGGACTAGCAATCACATAGGAGAACACAATGAGCGATGAACAAAGCCACNAAAACATTCAGTCTTCTACTACGGACAAATACCAAGATGCCAAGCTCTGTAGGTGACGTGCAAACAATTGGTCGTTGTTTGGCTACCAGGAGAGAATTTTCATGACCATTGTTATCTTTCAATCGATCTTCCACCCGAGCTATATATATTCTGCCCGTTGGCGATGTTTTGCAACTTCTGGTGGGAATCCTTCTTCCACACGTTCGAAATTCATGGTCTTGTTACTATCGTCTCCAGTGTTTCAATTCACATGGCTTTGCAAAACAAACCTTGGGACAAGTATTCACATAGGAGAATACAATGGGTGATGAACAAAGCCACTCCAAATGCTAATAACGCTTCGTGTCTAGCACAAAGTCTTTTCGGTCGGGTCAGATGTCGAAAGTAAAGTTTGAGTAAGTTGACATGCTGTCACACTATCGTAGATAGGTTTGGAAGAGAAAAGCTAACCGGGGCAGAAGAACTGTCATGAAAAGGCAGATAAACTTCAGAAAGGAAGCGAAAGATGAATTGGTTGGGTGATTGAGATTAGAGCGTTTCAGCGCTTTCTTAATGGAAGGCAGAATCACCGGCTAAGGAGGAGAAGAGAGAAATAAAAGGAGCAGAAATCTGTCATGAGATGTCTCTACCTGACCGAATGTCCAGTGTCGTCCAGTCACCGTGCTTGCTGATACCGAACTCACGTTTTTAATGAAATTACAGTACTAATGTATAAGGCTTTAGTCTTTATTACTGGAAATCATGAGATCCGTCTGCTAAACGTACATGACAGAATGCCAGCAGCATGCTTCGTCGAGTCCTTGGAAGTTTGGGTGACATATTGGATTATCAAAACGCTCTACTGAGAGCCACCGGCCTAAGAAAGATGATAGAGAAACATGAAAAGCATAAAATTTGGAGGCTCAAGGTTTTTAAAGTCGGTGAATGAGATGAGAGAGTCCTAATCAACCTAAGAACATGCTGACGTTTTAGTGAGGCCACGTTGCGATTGATAAAATTGTTGGACACCGTTTCTAGTTGTAATTACAGGGCACTCATTACAAGAAGGAGTATGTGTCAAGGAGGGCATTGGCATGAATGCCCCACAAAATTGCGGTGGCAACGATTGTGACGAAACCCAGACAATACCACGTGTTCGGTACAGTGGAACTTCGATCATAAACCAAAAATCTAACTGATTTAATAGGTGATGTAGCTTAATGCTTCCCGGTGGTAGGTTAATTAGAAGCTGAGCTTCGAGTAGCCCAGCCAAGTGGGCTTTGAACTGCAACATCTCAGCTTGACAGCAGCAAATTGCGAAGTGTGACTCAGTTTACAGAACGCACCTGTGAAGAAATTTGCTCTGGCCAGTAGGCAAATAAGCTTACATTGGTTTTGGATTTCTAGCGGGTGTTTAGGGTGGACGAAAGATTAACTGTAAGCAGAATTTTAGTACAAATGTCGCCGTTGCATTCTGCGATCAGGCGATAAAAATGCTTTCCAGCCAAGGATTTTCAGTGCAAGCATAGCAGTTACTGTTGGAGAAACCTGTCACCAGAAGGAAAGCTACATGTGATTATCCTATGGCCACTCCAGGAGAAGAGATTTAGCACTGAGACCTCAAAGTCATAGGGAATTTGGGCAAATCTAGTTCAAATGCGGTACGAAGCCATGCGGGCATGGTCACATCATAACTGCATCCTTCATGATATGCTCTGAGGACAGAACCAAATAGGTTTGATGGAAAGCCAACAGATTTTAGGGACATTAAATTCACACGCAACTATCGTAGAGCTGGGTGGGGACCAGAGAGGCAAGAGAATGCTTCATGGAGCACACAGATATCGGAATTATTTAGATCTGGTGGCCGTATGTGCACCCCATGTGGACTGAGAGCTGAGATAGTTCAATGTGAAGTCAGGTTGTCAGACGCAAACCAGCATTACGCGAAAGATCGTGGATACCGTGTGGCGCTGGTTTACACGGGCCGGGCAACCGCGATTAGATCTATTGGTTTAGTAGAAATTGCGATCTAACAAAATGAAGCGAAGAATTAGAACTGTGATTGGTTAACCAGATGTATGGTGCCAGAGGTCTTTCTCAAGTGCCGTTGGCTGCCAAAGATCTCATTTGCGGGATTTTAGCAGGAGTGCAGGGTATTCAACACAACTTTTCAGGTCGTATAGTGAGTGTCCAGTAGGTGGATATTTCAGGGTCCGAATATTCACCACGGGCATCAGGACTGAGGAGAAAGCTTAATTGTGGTGAAAGAATAACCTAGTTCGGTCACATGTTCTAACCGGCAAGGGACTGCCGAAGGCAAGGAACTATGGGTAAGAATCTAATATGTTTAAAAAAGTCTGGCAATTGACGAGCGGGTTGTGAAATAATTTCGTTATGGGGAATTCGGTATCATTGAGGATGGGATGATGAATGGTGGTCTACTGGTAACGCTGTTAGTGCAGACCTACCAGTCTGGTGGATTTTCGGCTTCTTTGGATAACGCCCATGGTGATACCGGTTATCGGGTACTTGTGATTGGCGTTTGTGAGAATAGTTACCGTTTGGAACTCGCAAGAGTGAGGAAAACGGTGTTTAATGGACGGGGCTTTTGGGTCCTGCGATGGACAAGGGGAAGATTAGATAAGTGATACATGTTAGCTTCTGGGTCAGGAGACAAGCTTCTGGCAGCTAGATTCTAGAAAGTAGCGTGAGGAGGAACAGCTAAATTCTGCGGATTTGTTTGAATAGTGGCAGTTTGGGTCAAGTTCTGAGGCTACCTGAATGAGACAACGGCGTGGGTGCGCCGAGAATGCGTCAGCACAAGATGGCTAGTTGGATCATATTGGTATATACGACATTGGTTTCCGAGGCATGGTGGAGGCATGGGTATAGAAGGTTAATTACTTGGAGGTGACTGAACGTGACGGTTAGTTAGCGGCAGTTTAGCAGAAAGTAGGCCGTTTTCGCCTGCTCAAATTCTCTGTCCCGAGGGTCTTGAATGTTAGTGGGTTGGTTGGTTTGGTTGATTATCCGGGATGCTTTTAATGTGTTGGGCTGCATGGCTAATTGGGCTGGTGAATGAACCGCGCTCCCTGCGGGTTTGTCTGCTAAGGGCTGAGCGTTGCTCTGCTGTTTAAGGGAAGGATGCAGGAGTGCTTGAAGATNGAGGGAAGGTGGAGGCATGGGTATGTAGGGTAATTTCTTAGATGTGGCTGAAAATGAAGTTTGGGCAGAACGTGTGATCGCCTGCTCAAATTCTCTGTCCCGAGGGTTTCGGATGGTGGTGGGTTGGTTGGTTTGGTTGATTACCCGGGTTGCCGTCAATGTGCTGGGTAGCATGGTTGATTGGGCTGGTGAATGAACCGCGCTTCCTACGGGTTTGGACTACTTATGGCTGGGCGTTGCTATGTCAATTTTTAAATGAGCTGTTTCTATGTTCTATGCTTGGTTATCGAAATGGAGACGGCCTGAGTCGGGCCGATACGGTGGCATGATGAGGACATGGCCTTTTCTCTCTTCTATGTATTAAACAAGATGGAATGCGTTAGTCGGTCTGTTAGCTTGAGCATGGTTGGCAGGTTTGTGACGCCGTCGTTTACGCGAGTTGTGAATTAGGAATTAAGAGCCCCAGCCATTTCCTTGGGATCATGCAGTCGGTGGCTGGTGCACATGAGACACTTAAGGATACTTGATTTATTGTGAAGAGTGAATGACCAAAGAAGTCTGGACATATGCATTCTGCGGTTCGATTGCCAAAGGATGCTTCGTTCCTGTTCACAACGTTGGTTTCTCCATGCGGCAAACAGGTCCGTCTGAATTTAATTCACCCTCGGTAGTAAGGAGAAATCTAAAGCTTGCTTGCAGGTATTCTGCAGCTTAAAAACCTTATATTTACACATTTTGCCCACTTGCATTACCCGGGGCGGAGAGCTTCATGGATTAGGGCAATATTAATCAAACTCAAGTTTAATTTCGAGATGCTGGCAGCTTTTAGAGAGCCAGATGAAGGGGGCCACCCAGGTTTCCTTTGATTGGCAGTCAGACCGGACCAGTTTGTTGATTTGTGAGTGACATTCACGGGCTTTGCAGTGTTTACATGCCTTTGAAGTACAGGAGAAATAGGAAGATGGTAGGAGATCATCTTGTAGTCACAACCAGGAAGGCTGTCCGGTAAGGAGGTGTCCACGTTTGGAAGGCCCTCGGTGATAACTATGTTATTGATATTACTTCCTATAGTGAGGTTAAAGACATGCTGTGCCCGTCCTGCTACGCGAGTCTTCCGAACAAACGTTAGGAGCCGCAAAGGGCAGTTTTGTTAGACCAACAGATTTCGGGAGCCGCAAAGATTATCGTTATAATTTTTGCTTGTCCGTAGATGGGTACTACGCAGTGAAATATTTTTAAATTTGAATGAGCTGAAAAATGTTAGATTAAAGCAGTTCACGGAATTATTCAAAATGTTGTGGATTGTTACGGATATGGATAGGCAGGCACAAGGTGGCGTGAAAATGTCTACAACTGGATGATGAAGGGTAGCTAATTGTGTTAGTGTATGACAGCAGCTGAAAAATAAAACCGTTGCTTCTGGTCGGCACATGATAAACACGAAGTAGCCGGGCTACTGACCGACGGAATGTGTGATTGGAGTACTGCAACGAGCATGTGATTCACTGAGGTGTTGTGGGCTATCACTGTTGTGAAATGTATGTGGTTACACAAGCCCCACGTGCGAGCGGATTTGTAGGAATCAGTCTAATTCATCGTTCGATGTCACCCGAAATTAATAGATCATTCAGTAATTGGTCTTGGAAAGGTGTTCATCATTCAGCATCCAGTTGGGAAGTTGTACATATATGCATGGTGATTCGTCTTGCAAACTGGTTTTACACTGTATCCACTTCCATGGAGCTCTTACAGTTGATGTTTGTTGTCGGAGGCACCTACACAAGACCTTGATCGAGTAATTGGCTTGCTTCTGCCAGCAAATATACAGTTGGCAAAGATTAGCGGGTTCCAAAAAAATTATGCTGGACCTCGTTGCTAAAAGTTCATAAGGAGTCAAGGCCAAAATGATGTCGCTCAGGGATATCGGTACTAGTGAACGGTTGTTTAGTTTTCTTTTACTTCAGGGATCATCGCATTTTGGAAACGGCACCGCCGGTTGTCTTCCCATTGCTTGCATGAGACCCCGACATTGCAAAGAACTTCTGATTGCTCGATTCACCTTCAGTCTTTCGCTCAGAATCCAAAGCCGTTTTTATATGATGCTGAGCACATGGTTTCACCCCCGTGCCTCTCCATTGCATGAGTATTTTGCACAAGCAGATCGGCGATGTGGTGTCCACCTGTGTGCACGATTGGATATTTTGCTTCAAAGCTTGGATTGGAGTTATTCAATTTACCAAACGCTCCTAACAAAATGCAAGGATTTTTCGGCTCAACCCCTTTAGCTTCCAGTTGTTTGGTTCCTGAGGTCGTTCATGGGTCGATGCTCTTAAGGCAGTCTGAGAAATTCTGTGCTGCCGATCGATGTATTCAGTTGCCGTAGGTTCCTTACCTCACAAGAGCATAAGTCAGCTGTGGCCGTGCCGATTTCACACGCCACCACTCTTCAACCTCTGTTCCGTCTTGCATAATTGTGAGCCTGTTTGCGACAAAAGTATGGAAATAATCATAACATTGTGCATGTAGCGAAGCACGACCGTCGAATCCG
Source organism: Fasciolopsis buskii (assembly GCA_008360955.1). Classification (NCBI taxonomy): domain Eukaryota; kingdom Metazoa; phylum Platyhelminthes; class Trematoda; order Plagiorchiida; family Fasciolidae; genus Fasciolopsis; species Fasciolopsis buskii. The sequence goes on along the minus strand of LUCM01010248.1, from coordinate 3,062 downwards.
TCGAAAACGCCGTAGTCCAGTCGATATGGTTCAAACATCTTTCATTCTGCACAATCTTTATTACTAAGACCGCCGCACTTCATTTCTGACTCATTTTATTGTTAAACTTGCGTCGAGAAAGACCACCGAAGGTAGCGGAAACGTTGACGCATTAGATCTGCCAACAACGCTGTTATTGACGTTATATTATTTAAGATTAGATCTATACTGAATTAAAAATTGTGACTCCAGATTTGACCAGGAATATCCTAACGTCAAAACAAAAGTCTTCTATACTCCACCGTCAATATACTGCAAAAATGTAACCCAAATTTTGTGCTTCCCGGAACGTTTGCAAATATCTTTCCTATCCTACGTTGCTTGACGCTAGGCAGCGTAGGGATCTGATGCTCCCTGGTGCCTTCACCCCGGTCAGAAATTCGTCCTACAACAAGTTATCTTCGGGCTCAATTAGATCATCCCAGCCAGCTTTCTTCCTGCACGTTCGTTGTGGCAACCTTTGTCCTGGAACATCCAAGATCAGACAAATCCAAGATCGCACAAGCTGGGCACAGATGACTGAACCCTCCTACTTGTAACTGGCCGGTATAAATGTTTATTTAAAAACGAAATCATCAGTCCCTGCACCTCATTGCACCAGAAGAGTACATTTGATAATTTTGGAGAATAAACCCACTCGATGGGCTGTCTCTGCTCGTTTGTTTGCCAAGGTAAGTTCTAGAACTCCGGAATCGTTGAACATCAATATTTTAAGGTAGAAACTGCCCGTCTTTAGCAATTTTGTCAAACATCACACGTTTTCTTTCGTCGTTTCAATCTCACCGAACAAACGGAAAACTCATCAACATCAAACTTGTTGCTAAGCCTATCTACCATTATCCGATTATTTGACACTCTCTATGTTTTTGCAGCCTCTCGCAATGCACCATTTTCGATAGAAGACGACGCTATCGCACAAAATGCGTGGAACTTCATCTTGTGCTCTGCGATTAGTTTGTCCATGTCGTTGTCAACCGGCAACTTTAACGCGGCTCAATTTATTTTTTTCGGGCACCATCACCTGTAAACCCTTCCTCTCACGTCGCAGAACACTGCAAAAACGGCTACCCAAAAGCGACACAAAACCAATATCAGTAGTGCAATCTAATGTGGCCCCTGAAATAGCCGTTAGTTGAGCAATGTTCCTCGAAGCTTTGTAAGGCAATCGAACACCACGCCCATTTTCAGGTTGCCCCGAGGTTCACCATCGAACAATGAGCCAAACACCTTATTTTTTCCCTGCACTGGGCACAGCAAGCTTTTCTACGTGCTCAAGAGTTTCGTTTCAACAGCCCTGCATCAACACAAAATCGTTCTGTCAAGTGTAAAAATATTCAAAGCGCGTGAGCCTTGTTTTTTGCCGCCCATGCTGCCTGTGGGCGCTACTAGACCGGCATCTAAAAAACAGACGAATTCATGTCCCCATTCACACTGTCTTGAAAGCTACAACGAAATTCCTCGATGAGTTGGACTCTTTTCTTTCAAAAAACTCCATAATATTCGCCTACAGGACTTACCGATTGCCGAATAACCCTTGCGCAATCTGTCCATTCATCAAGGTTGCGTCGGAACAACTATCACCAAAGGCAAGCGCCTTTACAAACCCGGTACGACTGACCACTCTCATAGCGGCTGCGCCTAAGCAAACTGTTTTTCGGTAGTTTGATAAATCGAGCGAACAAAATTGGCCTTCGGAGTACCTTGGAGGGGCATAAATTTCTCCTGTTGAGATTGATTTTGGTGCCCTCCCTGTCAAATCTCTTCGTTGCAGTAGGATTTATTTGGTAACTTGTTGCACGGTGCTACTTATCCAGACAAATGAAGCGAGCCATAGCGTAATATGCTACGCTGTGGTGCTCTTTCGCAAGGGCCTTCGTTAACTTCCATCAGTCAGGTGATCTGCAGCAAATGGAGCACAACTGGCACTCAGAGGAGGACGCAACTTCACGCCAAATAATATGTAAACTTGTCCAATAATTAATTCGGTTTTGCTGGTTCCCAGCCTGTTGCAGTTGGCCGGTGGACCGCTTTGTTGGTCTGTTGCTGTCCCACGTTAGACAACCGAATCTAATTACCGTTATTTTGTTACCCGGTCAAGTCTATACATTACGTTCTCGAAGGTAGCCTCGGTGTCGCGCTAGCTTATAGTTTCAATATCTTCTGGCCAGCGGCTATTTAAATGTGATTGCTGAAGACTGAGAATGCATTTCCACATGTGCACTGCCTCCAGATCAGACCTCTAGACCAGGTTATTAAAGTCTACAGCGCAGTTCTGCATCTGCATCGATAGATCCGACATGGCTAAAAGATATCTTCCGATAGGTCTTGCCTCGAACATTCTGCCGTCAATCAGATTTTGGTAACTTTGGGAGCCTGCATGAGCAGGTCTGTCAGTGAGTACTTTTTATCTGGCATATCTGTAGTCAGCCTCCAACAGTGAGCGCCTATCATTGGCCCATTACTTTTGCTCTACAGCAATGTGCCAGATACAGTAATCCCTGTGCACGCTACGGCCGATATAACTAAAACAAATAACGGCACTGGCAGAACTGAGGGTTCTTACTGGCTCAGCGTAATCAAAAGCACTAAAAATTTGCCAGAGATGTTCGGGTTACTTCCTGGTCATGTTGCACTTATGGTCTTTTTCTAATCATTTCGAATGTTTACCCGTTCGAAGTTGGCCAATTTGAATGTTGCAAACATCGCTTCAGCGATGCATAACCGAAGGCAAATACTGAATATAAGACAAAATTTGCCCGCAAAACCTAGGGTACTATAGTATAAAGTTATCCAATTCACAAGACCAAACGTGCCTCAAACCTGCTATCACAGTAATTCAAAAGGAAAGCCGACGTTACTCTACAAAAACGCACGTGGTTCAAGCGGATCCCAAAGCAGTGAGTGACAAAATTTCGTGGTGGCTGCAAACAAACAAACACTGAAGCAAACAAAATAATGATGAGATAAAGCACTAAAGTGATTTGAGTGGAAGTTGTCTCAAGAATTTCTGTACAGCAGGCATT
>LUCM01010245.1:0-14944 GCA_008360955.1 Fasciolopsis buskii | reverse complement strand
CCGTATTTGCAGTCAGACGAATACGTATAAATAAGAAGGTTGCTCAAGCACAAGAGGAAAATGTGGATAAAATAGATCGTTTGAAAAAATCAAAAGCTAACTGGGGCAATTAAGGACTCTTCTTTGGAAAGTAAATTGAGTACTACCTGAAAGCCAGTTAGGCTAGATATTTAAAATAATTTGATCAGTGCCGTTTTAACGGATAATATGAAGTGTACAATATTCCTGGGACCAAAACGAATTAGCACAACCAAGAGAGGCAGACCTTGCTATGCCGGATCCGTCTTCAACCGAAGAATCAATCAAAAATGGACGCGGATGATCTGAACGAGAACTACCTGAGATCGGAAAATAAAACGTGACCTATGGAGATGTTTTGCATGTCTTCAGCAGAACTGACAAGGAAGCACTGTGATGCCGTCTTGTTACAATAAGTCTGAATCCCTGTTAGGGATGTTGTTTTGGCTCCAGACAGCAGTTTTTTGTCGTTCGCCTCTGATGTATGCAGTGCTTATGTGATGCCACTTGAGCTTCAAGTTCATGATTTCCCGTTATTCTTCATCCATATAGTTGGCTCTACGGGCGATGGGACAAACCTCGAGAACGTCCTTACAAAGAGTGGGGGAGAATAAATCGGGTGCAAACAACTCGGTATTCCCAACTTTTAGAGTAACTCCGAGAAATGAGCCTTTCGCAGCTGGAGTGAACCGACTATAAGCAGTAAATGGGGTGATGCGTTAGGTGAATTCAGCACGTCATAGCTAGATTTGAGCTCAGTTTTGAGTTGCACAATTTTTTTCAGAGCTTCCCAAGTCTTTCTTTGGCCCTTGTTCCGATGAAAATTTAGGCTTCCAATTTCTCTTCTAATAATGGTGCTTAGGTGATTAAAGGTGTTCGTCAACCAGTTGCTCCCCTTTTTCATTAGTTTGCTGCACCCGTTTTAAGCGGGGAGAATAAAGTTTGTCGAGTCGGAGAGTATCGGATCTGTTGAAATTATCGGTGATAACCAGTAGGGAATTTCTATTAGATGTATTCAGGCGGTTAGGACAGCGGTCCCCATATGGCTGATAATCGTCAGGTGCACTGGAGTATTGCTAAATAAAAGTTATTGAAACGCACTGAAAAGATGGTGTTCACCAGACTAAGAGAAATGAACTACATTATTAAGCTGTTGAAACAAAACACGTATAGGGAAGATTTGTAATACCCGTGATAAGCAAACGTTCCTTTATAGTATTATCTGTTTTCAAGTGTCTTCGGCGATCCAATCTAAAACCATAATGTCCAACAAGGTGAATTATCAACACGCAATCAGCTTTCTCGTAAAAATCTGGCTGTCACATGTCCAGCCTCATTCTGGATACCCAGTTAGTTATGTCATCCATCGCTCCTAAGTCAGAGCTCCAATCAGATGTAGAAAATCAATGAGAAAGGCCTTCTGTCTGTTGAATTTCATCTGACTATAACTGTATATCTCAGTCGATGGTTTATTAAGTGACCATGAAAATTTGGAAATAAAAATCGCGATGCTAAACAGAATTTCCCTCAAAGTGCAGATTTTTTCAAAATGTGTTCGACTCCTGCCTGATTACTCTCCAAATGACACCATTTTTGATTCAACGTTGTCTTGTTGGCTTCAGCTTCATGCACGCTAAAAGGATTTTTGCACCGAAATAGATTGCGATAATCTGAAGATGTTTGCGTTGACCCATTCCAACGGAGAATGGGTGATTTCGTCAACGTTAGTGACCAAGACCGGGTAGTAGTTGCAAAGACTTTAAAAACGATCGCAGTAACAATGATAATTGTAAAGACATTAATAATGGTAACGTTATTCGTTGTAATCAATGCTCGTAAAGCCAGTGCATTGGACCAGGGAGACTTGAACCAATGCAACAAAAGAAACTTTGTTGGCTTCTGAACAGCAGGGTGACCTTGGACCAATTAACACGAGTTCGAAACCTGACTGAGGAATCCAAACGGACAGTTCGGTCACCGGTTGACGTGACACATTTGGGGCTAGACCGTTGGAGAGGAAAGAGTAGACACTTAATCAACCTTTATCTGAGAATGGCTTACTCAATCGACGTCAGGCCTCCTGTCATACTGTTCACCTAAACCCTGTGCAGCAAGTCTATGAATTGCGGTATCTGATTGCTAAAGTGCAAGAAGTACTGCAGAACCGTAAACTAGTAATTTCGGTTAATTTTAACCTGTTTTGTCACCGATGGTAAAGGTGATTATCTGTACAAAATACCACTGCCACAAAGAAGGATATGACGCGTTCAGTGAACAGTGCGTAGGTGGTCAGCAAAATATCGTGAATGATGACTAATGAAGCGGAGAAAACATCCCTTCATGGTGAAATGACTAAAGAGTCTATGGGGTTTAGAATTAGTAACTGGGACCGAGAAGTGATCATGATTTGCCGAGTGCAAACGAAAAGATCAGTAATACGAAACCCCTGGAACAAAATATTTCGCACAGTACTTGTTTGGGAATTCGGTGGTCTGTAATCAAAAATTTTATAGGGTCTCGATTTCTCAAACCAATTATCACCCTTTTTCCACGAAGCTTTTTATTTCAAATTTCAGTTCGGTTAATAAACTTATTAGTACCAACGCGCCCTTGCTTTGGTTGCTGTCTCATCTCTTCAAAGCAGCAAGAAAGTGGGGAACAGTAAGAGATCGAGTGTTGAGGAACTACGTGGAAGAGGAAAGAAATCGAATATAAGGACACTACTCACTGCAACACTCATCCACATCCCCTGCTGTTTCCAATCATAACTTTGGGGGGATCACTTGGACGAAAAGTTGGTAGTTTGCGGCTTACCTAGTCCAAAGGGTTTCTTATCTGACCATCGGGTGATTAGACGCTGTTTGCTATGACTATTAACAGTCTGCGATTGCTCCCTGGAGGCGGTTGAGTCGAATTTCATATTGCAAGAACCGTGGAAAGCTTCAAGTTTAGTAGATAACCTGCAAGTTCTATTCGGTCACTTTTTAACTGTTTTTTTAGATTTATTCCGTAATTTCTGATTAGCCTGTGTATGAATCAAAATGACTGAATATTGCTATTGTTTAGCGTGATCGTTTTGGTGAAATTTGCCGTGGTAGTCCGCTGAAGGTCAGCAACGAACAACAGGGTTCCACAAAACAACTGACTGTTTTTATTTTATCGGCGACAGACGGAGAGAGAGAGAGAGTCTGCGCACGTCTTGTCATGCGCACTCAACGAAAGTCGTGTTCTGCCGCATCGATTTCTCATGGTGAATCGTTGGGGTGTACAGAGAGTAGAACAGCTGATTCGTTTCTCACCAAGGCCACAAATGCAAGTCAAGTGAATGAAGAATCAGTCCGCAGTATCGATTATCACCGGAAAGAGTTAGACAGATATTCTCCAAATAATTCTTTTTTGCACCATTTCATAAGCTACCGGAATAAAGTTATGTCTACGCAACACCTTTAGACAAGCATTACTCATCGCCACATTTTACTTCGTAATTCAACACTTGTACCTTAGAACACTCTTTAGTATTTTTAATGTTCCTAACCTTATCCAAGATCAGCTATCAGTGAACCAACACAACTTTGAGAGAATCACCTATACGTAGAATATGTGAAGTATCACATTCCAGTAGTCGATGTGGATTTTGCGTCGTCCAAGTTTTGTTCGTCTCAAAAATGTGCCTCTCCGTGTTCCCATTTTGCATAATTTGCATTGTCATCCGGTTTGCACACCGACGGGCACCGAGCACTGGCTTGTTTTGAGCAAACATGTACCCCCTTTCGTTGAGTTTATTATTTCCAAGTTATAACCTTAGTATCACCTGCATTAATCCTTCGACAGTATACTTCATTTCTTCACGAACAGGTGAGCAGTTCGAAGTGGATTTGAACCAGTGACACTGATGTATAGACACCGTCTTGTTAACCACTTAAAAATTCCCAGTAATTTGTTTACCCCTGGAAGGGAGTGAGGATTTTCTAACGGCCTGGTTTTATTGCCGTATTATGTTGATCAACTGATTAGTGCTGTAAATGACGAATTCACCATCAGCTTTAAGGTGGTAACTAGAAGCCATGAAAGCTGCGCATGAATATCTCCCGCCTGTAAGTGTATACTGAAACCAGCAAAAAGGGGATTAGTAAGAAACTGCGTTAAAACACAACACGTCTCAGCATTTTCCCACAGTCTCAGCGAGCTTATCTAAATGTAGTTGTCATGTGCAACTAGGCGATTATCTTTCCATACCCTCCAGAATCAATAGCTATAGGAACTCCACTGTCCCATATTATCACGAATTTTGAAAAACCGTTACCGATTTTCAGCCGAATTTCTGGGTAACTTGTCCTAATCCGCTATGATTATTCCTGGATGAGTTCTTTTATATTATTTACGAGGCGATGAGTGTATTTTTATTTTATGTATTAATTTCTTTCTCTCCCTATTTTATTTTTACCTTCACATTTTTTGACTGAAATGCGACATTAGTTGGTGTACGCAGAAGTCTATACAATACAATACAACACAATACAACACAATCGATGACCGCTTTGAATAATTTCGATTCGGACAAGTCACGGGTCACTTTATTGCAACTGTTTTCACCAAAGAGAAGGAAAAACTACCCATACTTGGGTTTGGTCAAAACAGATCAGATAACTACTTAGGGCCAGGTTCACGTGAGGGCGCGGGATATTTCAATACAGTCACAATAAAGCAAGAGAAACAAAGATGAAAGAACTGATGCTGACCGCCAGTGTCGTTTTTAGCAAGGCGAACTTGTCGTTGGGACACAAGTTTGGTCATCACCACTCAGCCTTCAGCAGACAAAATTTACAAAAATACGAAAATGGGACACGTTTGAACTTTTTATGTCAGATTCGTGGGATGCATTGGTATTACAACTGTAACGTGAGCGGCTTTCAGTTTGAGGCTTACTGTCAGAAAGGTTTGAAATCTTACCTTAGTTAATGGGTGGTAGACCATAGTCAGCAACCGCGAATGAACAATTGCCAATGGTCACCAGGCTTGAAAGCATTTTTTTGATTAGATCAACCCTGTAGTGCGCTAGCCGCTAAATAAAAACATCAAAAATGACTGCCTCCAAATTTGCATAGTCTATCAACGAGGAGGATAAACAGCGATTATACCGTTGATTTGTGAGAGGATCACACTGAAATGAGAAATCATCAAGTGAATTACAAGAGTAGTTACTGCAGTATAAGAACAGAACGCCAGTTGAATCTCTCGAATTCATCGAGCTTCACCACTCAACTACACGAATGAAGACGGGCCAGTACTCCCACGTCCTCTGGGATTGCATTGCGCACAAAAGAGAGTTGCACGTCTATATGAATGTAGCGATAGGTGTATTAAAATACCAACTAAGCTTTGTTCGATCTGTGATCAACAGATCAAGGCTTACTGGTGTGGATGCAATAACGTTTAAGGCAATCAGCTGGCTGGCTTCATTTAGTGTTGCCAATTGTTTATCCATTGATTATTTCTTGCCATTTGAACTGAGGCTTTCGACATCGTGCAATCTGTGTATTTAGTCAAGTTGTTTGTCTACGTACACCGCATTAATTATCATTGTTTGTGTATCCATGGCATAAAACTACAGTCGTTAGATATACGATTACCTACGATGTATGTGCCCTTATTATTACCAAAATGGATGTGAATTTTCAGCCGATCTCGTTTGTGCTTCGTTCCGTCCCCATAGACATGGAAAGGTAGGCCCATCCTCGATGGCGTCAGCTGTTCACTAAGATGCAGTGAGTAGAAAAGAATCACCTGCGGTGTTTGGTTCTCAAGTTAAACGGTTGGTATCGGTAATTCACTGTGAATTTTTCTCAAGTCAATTGGAAAACGAGGTGTCAATTCAGTGTTGTTTACCTGAAACTGGGCCCATCTAATAAAAGCCAATCTATGTATTTGTTTCTTAAACACTTCTGCATGTGTTCTGTCTCTTTCACAAGTGTCTCCATAGTAAACGTTTCTCGAACTCAGTAAATCAGGCCCGTATCTCACTTCCGTTATATATCAAAAATCTTAATTCACTGAAAATAGCCAACGACATTAGGAATGAAGTAGTAGCGAACAAACTCGTTTTAGGACAACTTCCCTCTCGGAGTAGTACAGCTGCACGTATAAAAAGACCAGCAAAAGATAATACCCGAATATACAATTGATAGATCGTTGATATGTTTGAAAAAGGAATGTTATGGAATGTGGTTTAGAAAATAAATTTGATAGCATCAAATAATTAACAATTTCTAGTGGGAGGGGGAGGGCTAGTCATGTCCGACTTCGGGTTGAATGGTCCTCCGGCGTGGGTGTGCTTAATGTATGAAAAAATTTCAACCCCAGGTCACTGTAAAAGATATCTGATGAACCAATTTTGGGGACTGGCTTGGTAATCCTACGGCTTTTGATGTCGTTGAATGGCGAATGCGAACAGTTTTGATGGGTATGTTCGGTAACACCTTGTAGATCACTCTGACAGCTTCATCATCTAGGTTATGGTCCGTATCCGCCAAGCGGACAACAATAGCACAGAGTATGGACCATCTCGTCTCCGTATTTGCCCAAGCCGATTTGGGTTGCTTGATTCGTTGAAATAGTTGTCTGATCGTTCTGCCTACATAGCTTGCTAATCATGATCAAATGAAGGAATGAATGATCAGAGAAGAAGCACGGCAGACTATTCATCTTTCAGCTTCGAGGAAGAAATGGGCAGGATAGTGAATTTGGCAGCAGGATATATTGGGGAAGTAGTATTTCCCATTTTTCGTTTAACTATTTCATTTTCATAATCTCCATTAAAGTCAGTCGTAGGTATACGTCGCTACTGGAGACCGATTGATTTATTCGAGCAGATTCTTTTGAATTAATTTCTCTCGGTTTGTCAGAAACATTCATTTGACGAACTCCAATTAAGAAAGATGGCTATCATCCTAGGGAATTTTCTGGCACGAGAAGCAGGAAACCGAATTAAGTTAACTTACGCCCCAACGGTACAAAACCAACAAACTGGACACAGTGACCATTCCAAGTCCGTTTACGTTGAATAGCCTAGCTGAGTCGTCAGTCAGCCTGTCCGTTGAAAATCACATCTAGCGGGTGATCTGAGTCTCCGTCTTCCACTTGTGAAATGAAACTAATGCCCCCACATGCCATATTAAGCTGCTCCACAATAAACTCCAGCTCGATATTGTCTCTCGGTATAACAATTTGGTCTACATAATGACAGTATAGTAGTATTTCGTTTAGGATATATTTTCTAACTTAGTAAAAATATGTTGTCAAACGGAAGTCCCTGAAATGAGCCAGTAGCCATCAAATCAGTTTATCTTCAGATTTATCCGAGAAAGGCAAATTGGATGCACGTTGCGCATCTTAAAAGCGGATCTTCCAGACAGTGTTATTAGGATACCAAAGTTTATTCCATTCACCCCAATAAATTCATGCAGATACGTATTGGCTTTCCGCGGAAGATAATTTGTAAGTAATGAAGATGCGTCAACAGAAGTTTTTTGTGCTTTCGTGTTAAGACTTCCTATTAGATCAGCAAACTGAATGGACAGCTCCTTCTACGAACTGCTTCTACTGACTATTTCAACCTTAGGACTGTTAAACCGACTCTTTTGTTCCTAAAAACAATAATAACGAAAATTTATATCAATATCTGGAATATTCACCATTTTATTTTGAGAGCATTCCTGACTGATAAGCCCTCAGTTTCTCTCATTTTCAGGCTTTGGCAGTGATAACCCCTGTTTGTCTAGGTTGAAATGAAATACTTATTGTTTGGGTTATGTTCAGAAATCATAGATCTAATCCAATGCAATGGCGTTTAACTGTAATTTGCGTGGGACAACTGCGGAAGGTTCCGCTGGTCTGGGAATATAATTGTTTGACCAGCGAAGTTGTTGGTTTTTGGAAAAGCGTCCCGAAAAATGAACCCAACACCTAAAGTTGGATTCGGATTCACTGGCCGCATCAGAAGATTCGCGTTCCATTTCGGGCTCCCATAGGAAAGTGATGTTGCAGCTGGTTGAGACAGACTAACTGGGTTTTCGTCGCCATTACTAACAAATTACAGACAAGTGCTACGGTTATGAGCAGAACCAGTACTCTCAGAATGTATGTGGCAACTTATTTGTAGTTAGTAGTAGAAGCCCGATTTCAGTTGCTCAAGCAAGTAAGATCAATAAACTGGCTGACCACACCTATGTCTCGGAAGTACGCAACACGAACCCACGGCAGAACGAATCACACGGAAAGCGTGATTGGTTTGGTGCTCACCGAGATCCAATCAGGTTTAAAACATAAACAGACTTGTCCCAAGTCGCGCGTGCATGTGCGTGTATGGATATATACACTCCCGTACGCGCATGTCGGCAGTTGTCCGATGAATACGTCTCTGACCGTCAATACATGCATGTTTGTATCAGCCGAATTAACTTTCACGCAACTGCGGTGGTTAGCTTACGCTCAGCCCAGGTAGAGCAGATACGGTAGGGGAAAAGAACATTTGAAATCCGACACATTCTTTGGTAACAACCTGTTTATATTCTTATTAGTGAATTCCAATCATCCTGGTCTTCAGATTCAAGGGAGGTCCTCAAAAGTAATCCGGCGAGTGAGGGTTTCCGCTGTGCGTTTCAGCATTGGTACGCTCACTAATTTAATGGATGAAGTGACGATGTGTTTCACCAATGGTAATGCATTATTTTAGGTGTTAGCTGGTGTTTGTGCTATTACTGAAGTCCTCGTTAAAAACCTACTGAACACGAAGGATTCTGGCATACGCAGCCCCCTACTCTACAGATTAATAGTAGTCAGATGCCAATGTTTTCAAATTGCTTTAGTTTTCTGAGCTCAGCAATCTCCAGCCAGATAGCCAATGTGACCGAGGCGAATCTCCATGTGACTTTTACAGTTGAATTGTTCGATTTTTGCTGATAGACAAAAAGAATCGTGTTTGTCAAGCGCACGTGTGTCGCCGGACCCACATGACTCAGGGTAGCATTGCTTTTCCAGTCCAATTCACGTGAAAACAAATTTAATTTTCAACCGTGAAAAAAATAATTACTGCGCTCCTAGTTATTGAACATATAGTTTCTAAATTCGTTACCGACACGCGTAGCACTGCGAAAGAGTATGATCAAATACTGTAATAAAACACGATGTACCGAGAAGGCATGCGAGTGGTTCACACATTTATTGCGCTGCAAAACAAGTCCCAAGTCCCAGATACCTTCCTCGGTCGTGCATATCGTTTTTTTCAAACCGCGATCACACAAGATCCCTGTTCCGACTAGCTGGGCTTTTCCGGTTCTAACTAACCATGGGTTGAATACTTGCTTTCGTTCTCTTGGGCCTCCGGCTGGTTGCATTGGTTCTACTGGCCTGAATGACTAGTCGAACGCCAGCTGTCAGCTGGGGTAGCCGTGATGCCTTTCCGCTTGCATAAGGCTGGTGCGCATCACTCTGGGCTACAATGGATAATGCACACAGAATCTGCGGATATAAAAAATTATGGATAAGGTAGCATAAGGTTGAACATTCAAGGCTCGTGGTCGCAGTCACAGGAGGGGGACACAAAAGTCCCCAAAATGGGCAATCATGCGTTCCCAAACTAAGGTACACAACGGACCTGTCCATCATCTAGTGCCAAAGAAAAGACCAACTTCAAATACTTGTTTGCACTTACTAGTGAATCATCTGACCAATCGTTCGCTCAGATTTCTTTTACAACGATAAGCAACCGGACCAAGTAGAATACCGCAGAAATTATAAAATGGTGCTAAGTTTCAACTGCATCAAAAAGCGAGTGACATCGATGTAGTAAGTAGCTGCGCAACTCAAAAACAGTAATTTTATCACGAGAGATCCAGTAGGTCACAACAGATATAGAGTCGAGCCAAATATCCACACCAGCTTATCGAGAACTCCGCTAGGTGAAATTGAAGATTGTTCTGACAGATCTCAAGTATTGCTCGTGCCCCTTCTGTGAACATGGAATTCATCACAGAGGACTACATTCTGATGGCCTGCAGTAGGATTCGCCAAAGAATCGACGACAATCCATCAACCGAAATCTTGACTAATTAAGGACTCCGAAGCAAGCCCACTTATAGATTTATAAGACCTCTATTGAAAGAAACAATAACTTAGCCCAACCAACCCGAATACAAAAAATACACTTGCTACTTAGCATTTTTATGGATTCCACCAAGCAATAAACTATGCTTGCATCACGATTTTCAAACTGTAGTCTAAGCAGGACTGTCATTCCATCACACTGGGCTGTATTATGACAAGACGGAAGCAATCAGTTCAACCTTAAAATTGTTGAATGTAGTTATTTAGTCGTTGCTGCCCAACCAAGTAACCCCAGAAAAGCAAACACAAAAGAAAGCTGAGAAGATAGACACTAACAAGAAGTGTGAAGCAGATTCGGTAGGTGTGCAAACAGAAAGTTGTCGAACTTCAATAGACGTTTTTCATTCCTCAGTGAATGAATTGATTTCTTCGATTAGAATTCCCATAAGTTTACTTGTCTAACTGACGTGCACTGCTTGTCCAGTTTTAAACCTCCAAGCCTGGAACTCAGTGTTGCGAGCAAAATGAAATCACCTGCAATGGGGCTGCTTTGGTAATCCACAAAAATCCTATTGTTTATTTCTGGTGTGAGTGGAACGTTTTGTAAAGATGACGATTCCAACAACAGTCAAGGAACAGATTAAGCACTCTCTTAGGGACTCCATCGAAAATACAAATAGAAGAATATAGACGTGCTAATATATACTGGTTCGAATTACAGTATAAAATAAACGTCCACGTGTGAAGACTTCAAATGGCATCAAGCAGGTGTGAATACGAACAATGATAGATTTCCCCCCTCTAGTCATACTATAGTGACGCCCTTCAGCAGTATTATGCTCATAAAATATGGGCTTCAGTGGTCTAATTGCATAATATTCTCGCACTTGACTTCTTGAAAATACCTATCAGGGTGCCTACAAAACGCGGATCGTCATCCAAAGATGCAGAGAAACAACACTTGAGGATCTCTTAACTTTATGGTCCAGTAACCATTTCCGATATACATACCAATTTCCTATTAGCAATGCCATCCAGATTATATGAATGCTGCGTCATATGACTGCCAGTGGATAGCACTGAGTGTTGAACTATATCCGCGTATCACGTCCTGGATGTTTGACGTTTACTTGACTGATGCAAGCACGTGAGAACAAACCTGCATGAACGAATCCCATGCAACGCAACTTATACGCTTGGTCAACAGGCGGACATACATCAAAGTACATCATTGGGTCCATTTATTCATACTCATCCATGTTCGGATTGGAACTGCACTCCAGGCCTGTTAGAGCTATCTTATCTTGACTTGGCTAGCTATTTTCATCTGAATCTAATTGCGCTAAGCTAGCACAAGAAGCTTAAAGTCACAGGTCCAGTGACCTGACTTGACCTGGATATCAAAGCTGGACTGCTTCACATGCCATTGCTGTGCATCACATTCTGTGCATGTTTCATTACGCAACAAATAAGTATGCACAAAATACGCCCGAATCATCGACGGCACTGAAGGCAGTTACTTTGGCGTGAGCGCGACTATCCACACCTAATATGAGTAGTCGCGCACCACTGCTGGTAAACTGACGTGCCCAACAAGCGCGTTTACTAATCTACATTTGTCTGGATCGGTATAAAACTCACTAAGCCTCTACTGTGTCCGAATGTTAGGTTCTATGAATGTGCTTCGAACCGCATTATTTTGGGTCTGTTTCTCTGAATACAACCGATTGCTTATTCTCCGGAGGCTTGTTTCGCCTCCGATGTTTTAGAGATTGCTGAGAAATGCGAATTGGACAGGCAAATCCACGACAAACGCACAGCGTCGGATGTTAATACATGTCGCAGCATTATGCGCAGTAAAGTGCATTCTGCAGACAATAAACTATCAGATATATGTACATAATTCATGCATATATTTAGTACTTGTCAGTGGCGCACAGCTTTATCGATACGTGCTCTCTCGGTCTACAAAAACGTTTGCTGAATTTTCCCGATTTCAAGTACTAGTATGGTTGGTAGCTCAGGTCAACAGTCGTCAAAACTTGTACCAAACTTTGAAAATTCGTTGTGTTAGCATGCACAGGACTGGTGATCAGATTAGAGGTTTTATTTTTTTCCCTATGAAAGTAAGGCTGGTTATGCAACGAATATTTATTTTATTGGGCACGTGAATTACGGTCTTTTTCCAACAGGTGATGATGCCAGTCGTTCAGCTGTCTCCCTCTCTCTCTCTCTCTCATCTTGCTCTGTACTTTTGTTCCAGTTAAGGTTTTCTCATTGACACTTATACGGACCGAAAAGGCGACAAAAACTATTTATGCTTTTGATTCACTTTGTTCCTTTCATTATCTAAGTTGGGCCCTCAGGAAAGGATGATAAGTGCACTTCAGAATCACACGGTGATTTGTTGGAAGTTTTGCGTCCTTGAGGAAAGGCTAAACTTCCTAAACTAATAAGGGAGTGCGCAACTATTAGGATGGTTGAACGGAATAGTACCGGGAACAACTATCCCAGGGGCGGCAATAACCGCGATCGTGCGGTTCCAGGGGAATTTTGCTCATCCACCCATTACGAAATATGCTACTGTGAACAAAAATCAACAGGTTGCTCTTTTTTTGCACTCATGCTTGGTGAGGATTTTAGGCTATAGTGGGTGGTCATATAACCACCCCGCATCCTTCCCGTGTTCAGTTCTAATCTTGCCATTTTTCGCGGACTCCAAATGGTGTCCATAGTACATTCCGGAAAATCGTTGAGAATTTTTGTCATATCAATTTCATATCTTTGCACCAATAAGAATAGCACACTGCATCTTAGACTCGCAAAATACTGCTACAACTTCCACTTGGCGTTCACAAAGTCCAGAAAGGTGCGCTTCCACTAAATTTATTTTCCCTCATTAGATCTTTCACACTAGCCGTTTAACTTAGTGGTGGTAGGATAGTTTTGCCCTACGTGGTGCACCTGCACAAGGGAAAGATTTACAAGATGCAAGGCATGGCTAGTGTTCTCCGATTGTGTCTATAGGCAAAAAGCAACATAGTGGACGTTGAAGCAAAACTATTTACACTCCCAAACAGTCAGACACAGATATCCGCGGACCAAACATTCCTGTAATTGCAGCATAGACTGTTTCAGATAACGTTCGATTTCTCTTTCAACCAGACCATCTGCTTTACATTAGCCGATGTCTAGGTAGCTGGAATTTGTGCATTTCGTAACCAGGACAGCTTTCACCTACCTCGAAGCAAGGAGGGGAACCAGAGTCTCCTGCCAGAGATGCTCAGACACAAGGCCTCCCCTTAACGTCAACTGGCAACTTCGCTAATCTTATTTGAAACCCAGTTGTTTGTATCTTGGTCGAATAATTTTAATGACTGAACCATTCCATATTCAGACGGAACCAATAGTACTGTGTCCAGCAGCTTGAAAGTCGGTCAGTGCTCCGCACATCTAAGAGACCAAATGACAGACAATATTTCTTATACAAATCTAATTTCCGTAAGGCTGATGTAACGCTGTCCATTTGACATTCTACTGCTTAACCGCTGCACGATTGTCGAGATTTTCTACGCGGGATTCATGGTCATATATGAGTGTTTGCAAATAAGTTACAGCTACTTCTCAAAAAGCTGACATTATTAGACTGATCCTTATAGTCAATGTCTATTGTCCGAACGGATATCAGCAAACAAATTAACCAGGAAAATTTCTGGATATCTCCATAACAGATCTGTTCTTTCTCCACTGCCAAATTCTAAGCGCACCTGTTTTTCATCCAGACAATAACTTTGGGTATGCGGATTATGTGGTTTACACTAAAAATTTGCGAGTCAGATCCGATTTTGATGGACTTATCAAAGCCCCACTGTGACAAATCACACCCATTATGTATCGACCCCTGGGCGACACAAAATAAAACTGCATAGCGTTTTAGTGAAAATACAGGCAAAAAGATGGCATAAAAAATTTAACGCACCAACATACTCAGTGGAACATTCAATCGATTCTCGAGATTCCTTTTATGCTGTTCCACTTCCTGTCGATCGAAAAATTTCTGAAACCCAAGTTTTCGTATCTTTAAAATATCGGTGAAATACTGCATGAATAACGGTGTGACTAGACATTACGTTAGTTTGACTTCCTTGTTTTTATTGTTTCGCCTAGTCAAGAGTGTCCGTCAATTTTGAAATGACTCAAAAATTGCATGTTGCAATCCTTTCAAACTTGGTCACCCACGCCCCT
The DNA here is from genome assembly GCA_008360955.1 of Fasciolopsis buskii. Classification (NCBI taxonomy): domain Eukaryota; kingdom Metazoa; phylum Platyhelminthes; class Trematoda; order Plagiorchiida; family Fasciolidae; genus Fasciolopsis; species Fasciolopsis buskii. The sequence goes on along the minus strand of LUCM01010245.1, from coordinate 580 downwards.
GCATCTCCACCGGAAAATACCATGGGATGAGGAAGCTTCATAACGCTTAATTTGGTCGCGGCAAGAGTGCAACAGAAAGGCAAGCGAGTGGCTCGTACATGTATTGTGAAGCAAAACCAGTCGCAGCCCACAGATTTTTCTCGGACTCGTATACTGTTCCTTTCCAGACCAAGATCACGAGAGATCTGTGTCGAACACTCTTGTTTTCGTTCTTTCGTTCCGATTGTCCGAATTGACGACGTGAGCTGTTGCTCTCAGCTGGGAGAGCCTTGTTATCTGTTTGAGTCCTGGCTCTGCTGCGGCTGGTTTTTGCTACCACGGTCTTTGTCTTTTGGCGAATGCTTTTCACTTATTGATTATTGCTTCTCCCGGCAGCTGTCTCTGACTGGTTCATGCTGTGAAGTCGATTACCCTCTGAGTTCATTATGGTTTTACTCTCCTCTACAGTATGACCAATGTATCCTTGAGCAACGTGTAATCTGTGGACGAGGGCATTTTTGGTGGGATGGTGCGCTTTCGACTGACTTTTATTTTATGGAAAGCAACATATTACGAAAGTCTTTAATGGTTTGAGGCGGTT
>LUCM01010243.1:78585-103884 GCA_008360955.1 Fasciolopsis buskii | reverse complement strand
ATTTTCTATCGAATCAGAATGATTGAAAACACGTGCGTTTGTACAGTGAGGCTGTGTTTCGTGTGTTGGCTGCAGCAGCATGTTATCTTTTCCCGCCTGTGTAGTTCCATTCTCTGTTCCCCTTGGATATTCATTCTCTTTATATAAACGTGTAACTCTGGGGAAAGGCAGCTGTGGATGAAGCTTGCCTTGCTGTTTAACGCTGAATGATGACGATGATGAACTTGATCAAACATATATTTATCATAATTAGAGTTTTTTTCATATTTTATGTTGTAATTGCTAAACCTAGCGATCATTCGGTTCAGCAATTTCATTTTGTCTATCGCATAAAGGTGACCGAAATATCACTAAATAATAATGAACGAGGAGATGGACGGGTGGAATACAATTAATCATTGATTGCGGGGTCACATATATATTTTGTTTTCAATTACAGGTTCTTTGTTTCCTGTTCGACCTACGCCCGGTAGTTTTGTTATTTCCGCATTAGTAATCGTCACCTTTTTTTTGTTTCCTTGTCTGCTTCCAAACAGAGTTACCCTGCGAGATCTCATCACATGTTTTCTAACCACTCTGATGACCATATCAACTCAGTCGGACATATCTGCGAAGTTCGAACACACCGCAGATGAGCCACTTAGGCAGGGACTTCATAAGCAACTCATCAAATCCGAAACGAACCCCACACTCCACTTGATCGTGTTACACTTGTCCGCCTTGTGTGAAATGTTTGCCTGTGTACCGTATGTCACGCACGAAATGAACGATTCAACCTGTGTGTCACTGGTCAGTTTTCTTTGGAAATCTGGTGATGCCGCGTCGAGTTCGGACGATTGCACGCAACAGGAGAAACTCGCATCGGACACGAGGAGTAGCAAAGTTAACAAGACACCAGTCGAATTGATGGAATTTTGTCTCACTCTTTTGGAAGTGCTCTACAAAAATCTAGAAGATCGAGATGAATTTGCTGGTCATCCCGAGGTACGGAGATCTTTCAAATCCGAGGCAGTTGTACTTGCAACTTTTGGTTTGTTTAGTCATCATATCAGTTTTTGGTTTAAACGCATTTGTACGAAGGTTTGGGCTATTCGAATAACGTGGTTCGCTAGAAATATTTGTTGGATCACACGAACGATTTAACTCAATTGTTCAGTCCACAACCATTTAATAACCGTTACCAATACAATGTAGGTTACGAAAAGAAAAAAATGCTTACTAAAAATTAGGATCTAAACGAAGAAACAAGTGATTTTGATTAAATGATGAGTGGCGTATTCACAAAATACAAACAACTCTGAGATCGTTGGTTTTCTATCGAGTGCCGTAACTGATTTTCGAGTATAAGCTCATATTTCAGTGGGCCGTTGTTTCTCACTTTTCAACAAAAATCGGGTTTGGCATCAATCAAAACACATTTTCGAGGATGTTCAAGATGAATCTGTTCCGTTATACGCTCAGACTGTTTGTTTTTTTGTGATCAGACGTGTTGCCGAGACCATCGGTGCTCCTACTCCTTGTTGCTGCTTGTTTATTCTTCCTTTCTGTTTATTAACTAAATCGAGCACTGGTCCTTAAGTGGACATACTTCAACGTTGCTAAGATCCATATTAATTTGAATTGCAAAGAAATCAAAACACTGAAAATTTGAATGTCATAGGGTATACATGAGGTCGTAATAGGACATATATGTTACCTAGCCGAATCATCGAAAGTTGTTTCAAAACTACCAAGACAATCGAATCGACTGAGAGTCCAATTTTTAGACTTATTTGGTGACAATCGTTTGCTCCATTTGACGTCCGCGATTGCTGACGTAGCAACCGGGAGGGAAATGCACCAATCCGCGGATATTATTTCTAAAAATGAAAACTGGAGCAGTATACAATTGTTTATCTCGTATGTGCCGTCACGCAGTCACAGAACCTTGGGACCCGAGGCATTTTTGTTTCTCGCCCCGTGCAAAGCTCGTTTCTGCTTTAGCCGCCAATTTTGATTAGTTCTGTCTATTTGCCTCGATCGCCCTAGTGGGAACGATATAGGTTCATTGTTGAAAAACATTTCAATGAATATGATGGATTTTCGAACAGTTCATTATCCAATACTAACTACCGTTTTCACACGTACACACACACACACACACACCATTGCCGCATATTTTTGGCACTCTTTGGCTCATTCCCTTCTTGGTAGGGCCAAATACGTGAATAGACATGTTTTCTGTCTTGTTCGTTTCCGCAAGTCGTCAGTTCATCTTTGCTGATATTCTGCTAGGTCAGTGTTCATGCTCCATTATTATTGTTTAGCATCACTAGAATTAGATGACCGAATGAGTAATGTGCTGGTTAGGAATCTATTGTTAGATGACAGTTCAGAGACTATTCGATCACAGCAAATCAGGGTAAGACTTCGTTGATTCGGCCGTGTTGCATATGACGAACACTTGTCTATTGCACCTCGTCCTATCTTCCGTTCCTTCCACTTAGTGGAGGGAGCCACGTAATCGCGTGAAATGAGGACATGTACGGCTAATGTAGGTAAATTGAGTGTCTCACGTCTTTGTGGTTAAGGTCTAAAAGGTCTAGTCAGCCAGTTGACTGGATATAGCAGCGAACCGTGAACAATGGCGATCACATGTTGTCATCTTCTGTCGCTTTGGAATGATTAAAATAACGTGTTTGTACTGTCAGATCGTATTCTGTTTGTTGTCCGCCTAAACATTTCGCTTGCCTAATTCTACTCCCTATTCCCTTTGCATTTTTACTCTTTATAAAAAAACATGTTACCCTTGTAGAAAGGTAACGGTCAACGAGGGCTTACTCTGTTGTTTAACACTGAGTGATCATTATTATTATTATTACTATCCTTTAGTACTTGATCATGCCTATCGGTTATCCCAGTGAATACCCGTTTGTCTACTTTTCTCCCATTTGTTTATCGCGTGTTTCATGAGTTTACGCGGAAATTTCGCTTTCATTTGAGTACATAAAAAGCATTTGATCTGAATTGATTTGGTTCAGTTTAGTTGTTAGTTTTGACTGTGTAATTTCTATTTTTTAGCTTCGAAATCAATCAGTGTTTGTATGTCGCTATCCTTGCCACGTTACTAGGTTATTGAAAGCAACAAATTGGTGAAATCAATTTCGTACATTGAAAATCAGTTTATAATGCCTAGATTGAAATGCGTTACTTATGGAGATGAATGATCACTGTCGGTTCGTACGGTTTTCACGGCCGTTTCAGTACACTTTTTTAAAACTGTTTGGCGGCGCTGGAGGGTTTCCGGGGAACACCATGCGGTATCGGTTGCGAACCGCATCCATGAATGATTCTATGAGGATAGTCCTTTTCCCTCGATCCCTATCTCGGAATTGAATGTGTACCAAATGAGGTTAATATCTACGTTCGGTTCTCCCCATATTAGACTGATCGTGACAATTCTTCGTCCATCCTTAGCCCGCCTGTTCCCTCTCCCTTAGGACTGGCCAAACACTTTATTAGCCCCGTGCAAATTATATCCGAACCACTCGAGGCAGTTTGGAATAATTTCTTTCTTTCTTTCTTTCTTTTTAGGGAAGACCATGTGCATTCAACACAGGACCAGCTTTTTCTATGTAGATTTGTCAAATTAGATTGTTATTGAGCAATTCGAAAGGAATCTGCGAATAATCCTACCGGTGACCAGGATCTTCGCAAAATAACCTATACCTTCGGGCTAAGATTAACCAGCGCTTTAGGTTCTCAAGATGAAAACTCGAAAATAGTTATTTGACATTCACAAGTTGTACATTGTTGTGTTCATATCTTTGTTACTGTTGGTTACAGGTTTTTTTGTTGGATTTTATTGTACACAGATGTGGCATTTTTCAGCTAGAAAAAAAAAACGGTTACATTCATCACTTAGTTGAAGTTGGGCCTCGAAACTCGATAAATAAATGATGTAATTCATCGTGAAAGGTAGTTGAGAAAACACATTGAAACGGGATTCTCGGGGTTGTCAAGATACGTGCTAAGTAAGGGACAATACAACTTGTACAGATATTGACTCGGGAGCGTTTGGAACAAAACGCTGGACGTATGAAAATATGAGAGCGACACCTCGATAGGTTATCATGCAGAGGACGAACGGGATGTGCGAAAGTCTCGTCTGTAAACTTTCACACGATTTGATGAATAACTCGTTCATGACTAATAATTGACAACCCTTAAGGGAAGGATTTTAACCTTTTTTCACTTGCCAAGCTGCAAAATTACTGTGGGCCAAGTAAATGAAAGCAGTATAAAAATAGCACGGCAGATGTTAGACCAGTGAAGCGAAAGCGTATGATTAAAATAGTAAAATTATCAGATCTCGGAATATGAACCATAGAAATGGATCTCCAGAAGTCAGAAGTAGAAGATTATCTTAGTGGTGGTATTTTGATGACGGAAACAAGCATACCAATCACAGCTAGAGGACCATGGCTTGAAAAAGATGTAAATGCACACTGCTATGATCTGTTTCCTGTGGTTATTTTGGTTTCGTGAAGAAACGTAAACGCTTGTTTTCTCGAATAAAGACCATTTTGTCAATTATCGTCCTGCACAAGTATAACTGTAGGGGAACGAAAACACGGTTAGTACTGTCCACGTCTATAACCTATTTTACACTTCGTTTTCTTTTCGGCACACAACAATCGAATGACTTGCCTTAAGACTTCGCTGTTGTTATTACTTCGAAATTTGCTAGCGAAAGAAATGTGAGTACATTTTTCGTCCCCTTAGAGGTTCTAGTATTTGAGAAGAAATACGGCGATTACTGACCAGTGTTGTTTGAAGGGGAAATCGAAAACCAAGAATCAAATTAAGTTTCACTATGAAATGTTTAATGTTGTCACTTAGTACGAGTTCAAAAACGAAACAAGAAGATACGCGAAATATGGACTCTTGAAGAACGATGTTGTCATGTGGGAAAATTACCGAGACAACGTTGTATTCGGTTTGCTAGCTTGTTGGAATGAAAAGCGGACTGAAGGTATATTTTAGGCCATTTTTGCAGCAGTTAATGGCCGCTTACGGAGGAGGAGGTCACATTATGTCACGGAGGCTAACACAGACGGATTAATGGTAACTTTATCTAAAAAAAGTTCCCTCAAAATAGTATGGTCCACACATGATTTTAATCGCTCGCAATAATAAATAGGATATATAATCGAGCACAGGGATAGGAAATGTTTAAAAATAGTGGTAAAAAGAGGTTTTTGGTGTAAGTATAAACAACCTATGGACTTGTTCGTTGTAATTACGCTCCCATAGTGGGAAAACATTAACAGACTCGTAATGATCACAAATTCATTTCCGTTCAAGGAGTATGCTTAAACAACCTCAGAATTTCCAGACTTTCAACACCTTCAGTTTTCCTCTTGGTCTAAACTGTTCTATCGATTTAGTTAGAAGTTGTCCGATCAGCACGAATCAATCTGCAACGTCCGGTTTTAACGATAACTTTTCATGCAGTTCGCATAAATATGAACGTGGATTTGAGATTGCTGGTTGCTACACCTGAGCTGAGAAGACCCGATTTTGTTGTATCCGGCTCCAAGTTTCTGGTTCTTTCTCTCTCCACCCCCCTCATGTAAAGAGCTCCGGTAATTATTAGGTGTGCCCCTTCCACTATACTCATTTTTTCGAGCAAGTCTTAAAAAAAACTACGGTTGATTTGTATGATAATTTTGTCAACTGGGCATGTATGTTAATACCGAAACAGAATTCTTGTCCAGTGGAGTGCATTTAATAGCTACCTTCCGGCCAGCATATCTAATTCTGGATGGAATGGAAAATTTCTGCTGGTTACTCGAGTCTGGTTGAGGATAAAAATCAGTCGAATATTTAAATAACTATTATCGAACATGTGTAGTGACTAGCAGAGGCTATAATGAACCCAAACTATCTTTAGGCAGTATTGTGGTGACAGTATAGAATAATAACACAGTTAGTCGATGCTTTATTTTCGTTTATGGTTTAACCACGGAACATTGACACAAAGTGCACAGATAACCATAAATCATGAGGATGCAACAAAGCTCTTACGTACCGTTTAAATGATTCCTCTGCCAGTTTTTAACTTCAAAATCCACCTTTGGTCTTTATCCGCTTTTTTATTGCTCCGGTGTTTTCTTTTGTCCAACTATACGAATTTCTTTTCCTTTATGACAGAATGAATCAACAGCAAAATCCGAAGCTCTTCCAAACACGACAACCAATTCGGCTGCTTTAGGTCTGCTTCAGTCTGCTCTGTTCGCGAACGATCGTAGATCCGGTTTGTTGAATCCAATCGGGGCCACGCATTTGGCCAGCTGGTCCCCGTTGCTCGATCCCGATATGGTACTCAATCACATCGGTGATCCATGGTACGATTTGGGCACATTGGTTTTGCAATCATGTCTTCGACTACCTCGTATTTTACTGCATTTGTTGGATTCTGTCACCGCCGGGCGTCTAACTGGTCGGATCTCGTTGCGTAAGACAACCAGTCTTCCCTCGGAGATGGAGAGTCGTTGGTGTTCCGTGTTGTATAACTACATGGAACTGATCACCAATCCGGAATTCGCAAATGTCACTAGAGAAGATGCGCCGGAGCAATCGATTCGTACGATTCGCCTCGCATTCCTCGACCAAAACTTTCCCCAGAACAAAGAGATGCTTGAACATTTTGAAAACCAAATCCGATCGGTGAGCTATATTTCCTATCTCATGCAGGTTTCGTTTCGTTGATCATAAAATATACTTTTCATCTTCACTGATGCATGTCGGGACACAAGGCCAACAGGTATAAAAAAACACTCACTTGGCCTATAAAGTTTGCTTTATTAAGGGTGAAGTATGTTTAGTTAGAAAAACAAGGTTAGATTCAGATTTAAACGGTCCAGAGAACATCTCTCACGTGTTTGTGTCCAGTCCCACTTTACTGAGTACATCAGGTCTGGCTTAATCTCTTCTGCTTCTTCTATATAGTGAGTCTCGAAGACTATGAGGAATGCCTTTTCATTGATGTATCTATGCTTCAGGGTACTGTGTTGCTAAAAACATCCACGAGTCGTGTGTCACAGTGAACTGTTCATGCCTGCTAATACTCGGGTCAATTCATGTGCGTCTTGTTCGTAGTCGTATGGGAATAATTTGGATCACTCTATGAATAACAAATCCCTCGAAATTCTCCAACAAATATGCTATCTCTTAGAGCAGTATTATCGAATATTCTGTCCAATCCCTATGTGGTTCATCAATCCAGGGTATTGTCATCTGGAATAACCACAGAAGCTTCTAGAAAATTTCAGTGTCAATGTATTTTGCATTCTTAATGGTTGTAGTGAGTGTTTGTCACTTTCCACTTTATTTTGTTGTACCGGTTTGCTTGTTCGTTTGTTTTTCTTCGCTCTCTTCACCCATCGATTTTTCTCGTTTTCATTTGCCTGAATTTCTGGCCAGCTTCTGATACGGATAGTTGGTCCAAAACACTACCGTCAGTTACAGGACATACATCGTTTGGCTCATTGGATACAACGCGCACGGGACACTTGTGTGAATGTGGGTGGCTTTCTTAATTCGATTCAACAACAACAACAACAACAACCGACTTCCTTATCTTCTGTTGTACCCCAAATGTTCAAGGTAAATGCATCCCTGCTCGTGGATGCAAGTGCAGTTCAAAGTTTGGAGCCGTATTCCACGCAGTTGCGTTTGCCGTACAACGCCCAACGTGAAATTGTGAGTGCTAATATTTTACGTTTGCTCAATGAATTCGTTTTGAACAGTTTTATTCTGGGTATTCATGTTTACTTTAATACACGGGTATTTTTTTTCTTTAGATCAGCTATAGAGTCTGTAACAATATAAGGTAGGGAAACTGGTGAGCGAGAAAGTTTATTTTTAAAAATATAGAACCAACTAAACTTGACGAACGATTTTTCTTTGCCCCGAAGTACGATCTCTTCATCCGATTTTCATTCAAAATCTGTTCTAGTTTATTTGATAAGGAGTGCAAGAAGACAAGTGGATAACCATGGGCTGATGACTAATATGCCTTATTGCCCAATGAGATTCACTAGGGGCAAACGAGATGTATTATAGCCGCTTGTTCTTAAAGTTGATTTGCAGTTTCTCGCCTTCAATGTACAGTTTCTCATTTCAATGTTGTTCTTTTTTCTGAATCCAATTTTGAAGCAGTACAGTACGTAGTGGACGAGATGAATCTTGATATTTCACTTGACTTGTTGTATCTGCGCCCCTCAACTCATCGAAACCAATCCCGTTCTGCTTCCTCTACCTCAGAAGCGATCGCTATTCACCTAATGAAACCTGCGCACAAAAGTCGACCAGTCTAAGAAATTCAACTACCCTGGCCCAAAGTTGAATGGCAAACGACTCCTGATAGCACGTCAATGGTAGATGCAGCAAAAACAAGCTAATCTCCGCTAATAAGGTGACTAAAAAATTCCACACATCTCAACAAACCAGTTGTAATGTAAATAGACTTTCAGCTCAGCCGACGGTGAATCAGCTAGACAATTTCCATCTATGTGCACCGTAAGATCTTGAGCGAGAATCGCTGAGGATGTTTGTCCGCTCTCTAACGTTTGATTTTTAAAGTAACCATAAAGATAATCAGGATAATACGGAATTGGTCAACATTTTACTTAGAGTCCATTGTCAATTTCAAGGTTGCGCTTGACGTGGGAATTCCCTCGCGGCACTATGTGTCACGTTGGTTTGAGAGTTCGACCTATAATTTTCCCGGGTTCCGACAAAGCGCTGAGATCGTGCTACTATTTTCTGTCTGCTTCACCCCTGAAGGATGGTGTCCGAGTGTGGCTAGCGCACCATCTTCAAGAAGGGCAAACGTAGTGACTGCAGCAATCATCATGGGATTAGTTTAATTCCGATAGTTACTGAGGTGTCAGTTTCGATAATGCTGCACCGTTTGACACCGATTCGCGAACAACAGGCACTAGATAGACTGTCGAGATCGGTTGCTCGGTTTAGCATGTGCTTTGCACCTTCAAAGTGCTAAGTGTTGTTACAGGACTGGACGACAGCAGCGCCGAACTTGATACTGGATAGAGAGGAAATAAGGATGGTGGACCGTTTCACCTACCTTGGTAGCTGCGTGTCCAGCGATGGTAGCTCGGGATTGAAGGTAAGTATGCGTATATCCAAGGCTCGTGCAGCTTACGCTGAATTGAAGCACTTGTGGCGTCGGCCTGATATTTCACTGAAGTGGAAAGTCGATGTACTGTGCTGCAGTGCGCTCAGTTTCTCTTGTACCCCGGTTTCGAGACGTGGAGTAGCGTTCGGGCGACTGTTCGTTGTTGGAGTTTTCGACAACCGATGTTTACGTAGTAAGGCTAGATTGGATGGCCAGTGACCGGGTGAAGTAATATTGCAGGTTATTGGAATCTTTGCATTGGTGGCCACTTCTGAGAATCGCTTGTTCAACGTATGAAAGCTAGTAGGGACTACGCTGGTTGGGTCACTGTTGGCGTAGGGACGAACACTCGTCTACCATACGTGCCAATATTTTGTTGTTCCTCCCTGTAAGGAATGGAGAAGCCCCAGTTTTTTTGGTGAGTGCCAACATTGACGTGGCAATGTGGGGATTTGAGAAAATTGTACCAGCGAACTTAGGTAAAGTAGGTGTCTCACGCTTCGGGGTTGGGGTGCCGAAAGACTTCGTCGACTTGCTGGGCTGGAGACACTGAAGGATCTTATGGCAGTGAAACCGTGAACAGTGGCGATCGTTTGCTGTCATTTTTCTATCGAATCAGAATGATTTGAAAACCACGTGCGTTTGTTACAGTATAGAACTGTTGTTTCGTGTGTTGGCTGCAGCAGCATCTTATCTTTACCTGCCTGTGTTGGTCCACTCCCTGTTCGCTTTGGATATTCACTCTTTTTATATAAACGTGTCACTCTGGGGAAAAGCAATGGTCATTGAGGCTTGCCTTGCTGTTTAACGCTGAACGATGATGTTGGTGATGATGTTGATGATATAGAATTTTTGTTTTAACTGTGATGTTTGCCGTTTATGGTTGTTGTTTCTCCTCAACCTTTTTGTCGTATCACGGCATTTTTCAGTTGGTTTTACTTTGATTCGGATAACTCTACTTGTCACTGTTTTGTTTTCAGGCTCAATGCAGTCAGTTATCCGGTACCGCAGAATTAGCCGCCGCAACTAGCTTATCCGATGTATGGCGTGCTGATGCGCTACGTTGTCTGGCGAACCAGCTACCCGAACTTGGTGCTCAAGTAGTACTGGCCGCTCGCGCAGTGGTGCTGTCGGCTGGTAAACGGAATGGCACTGAGCGAGGCACTTTGGAACAAGCGACCGCCGATCATTTCGCCCTTATGCGACAGCATTGGACCGACAGTGCGGAGCGGATGCGTGCTCTGGTTGATGAAGCTATTGATGCTAACGCGTTCATTATTGCCCAGGGTTCGTGTTCACTGGGGCTTCGCTCCCATTGTTTTAGAAGACAATGCATATCAGTTTGAGTACGATTTAGTGGTGCCACGCCCGTACGATGACTGGATTTCTTTTGACAGTCAGCTAATTTGGATACATCAATATTTTACTTTTGTCTACGTGTTAATCATATGATTCAATCGGAATCAATTTCATAGTCTGATAGCATTTTGATAAAACATGTTAGTTATTGTCCCGCTTTGGTGCAGGTTAATGCTCATTGTCTTCCTGTTTGTATCGTGAATTGCAGCTCGTGGCAGTTCAAGTCCGTAACGTAAAGTGTAGAAACGGGAATTAGTTAGTCAATGGTAGTAAAAATTCATCGACTAGTGTTATTTAGGATGTTTTATCAACTCACTATGCAGGAACTACGTTCACTCAGGTTTGCTTGTTTATTAATGTGTTAATCTAGTGATTTTCTTCCTTGCAGAGGCACATTTAATTCGAGCCTTGGTGTGACAATTTTTTTCTAAGGACTTATGCATTCATCCAATTATTCACCATCTGATGTCATCGTCCAACTCACCATTAAGAAACCATGAAAGCATTGTACAGCTGTTTCATTCTTGTTAGAAATCATCAGCAGCTCATATCCACCGCGCCCGAACTGGGACGCGAACCTGGGACGGACGATTCTGAGTCGAACGCCTTAGCCATTACGCTACCGGGCAAACTCTGAACGGTTTATTGAACTTCACCACATGATGTTGCACCTATCCGTCACTGATTTGCACGGCCACGAGCCGCTAGTACACAGAAATCGACCCTTACTGATAGATGACTTCATTGCAGGTAGCCTAAGTACGACAAAAGTTTTGGATATATACTTTAAAAAGGCCTTTTTGACTGGAACAAACTGACTCGGGCATGATTCATTTTTCATTCCTATCAGCGATAGTGAAGTGAGCCAAGCGTTTGCCACCCTAAAGCTCAATTGTTTTAACTCCAGACCTGCCGAGCATAGTTGTCGATGATGCCGATCCGGGTTTCTCATTTTATTGTCGTATCTTATTTATCTGGACCTTATTCGGTTCTTTGCTATCGCAATTTTTCAAGTTCCTCATTCCAGTCCCTTCTCTGTGCTCTGCGCCGTGCAGTAGTTGGTTCGATGAATTGTGTCATCTACTCGTTGTGAAAGCCGGGTCAGAAAATGCAAATGTCCGGACGACTTTGGCGCTCACTAAGGTTGTAGCTGTTGTTTCCCTCCATTTCCATAGCATGAGGTGTAGTCCGTCGTTCTCGATTATATAGACATGCCTTCGAATCTCACTCACATGCTCTTCATGTTGTAGGGTTTTGGACATCTTGAACAAGTCATTGTTCAATCATTGGGTGGCCCATGCGCACACGTTGTATATCATTCTCTTTTAGTTCCAGTCGTTGATTGTGAGCTACGGTCCGCCTGTCGACGAGATATCTGGTGCCTCAGCTTAACCTGAGCCAGAATTTTGGGCTGAGAAAGCTCAGCCGATAGCCATCCAGTGCTCTGTCTGAAACGCACCCTAATAAAAAAGATTATTTAAAGAAAGGTTTAATTGTCTTTGTACATCGCCCCGTGGGCCGGACATCTCTTGATCATCCCTACTTTGAATACGGCGAGAACAAATGAACGTCATGTAGTTTTGCGTGGTAGACGTGGTCTGATATTACATGTTGGATCCACGTCGAGGTTTGAGCTGTTTCATGAAGCTCCGCGCAGCCTCCGCACCGAATTACCGACTAATACAAATTGCTATATGGAGAACTCGAATCCAGGATTTTTGAACTTGAGTTCTCGAAACTGGAAACTTCAGTTTGCCATATGATAAGTAAATGTCAGTGTCCGCAAATCTATCTGTTGCCTACTCTCGATAGACAAATTAATGAACAGGTCTATGGTAACCGCTGAATTTGAAGTATCCAGATGTTCAGATACTGCGCGCAATCGCATATTTCGTGGCGTCTATGGATTACTTTTTGTTTCTCTCCATACTTTTTGAAGTTATCAGAATTTAACGAATTGGGTTTTTTTCTTTGGAATTACCCCTCATCTTCGGACTGTATCAGGATAAATATGGAAACGACTGCTGCGACAACCAGTAATATTTTAACCGAGCTCAGCGGTAGGATTATGTCACATTACATTTTACATTCTTTAATTAGGTTACCGTCATGTCGCGAAATACTTTGTATCGTCGTGCGTGAATGTCACTTTGCAACCCCTTACCGTTTTCAGGAAACATTTGATTGTCCATAACTATGTGAGTTGTGTGCGCGCCCTTGTATTTCCTGTATCTCAGTGTGATCGAATCCGCTCGTACCATTGGCTTCAATTTATTCCGGTGTTTTTGTCACTGTCTGCAATATTCACCTCAACAAAAGTATGTCCGGGCTTATGTCACATTCTGCCCAATGGATACGTTCGACTCGGAAGTAGCTGTTAGCCTGTTTATTGTTCTCTATCGAACAGTGAATTCCGCAACCCATCAATCTTGTTTGTACGTTTCAGTTTTGTAAAATCCGATTCATTGCTCCCCAGAAAGGTGGTTTTGGAGAATTAGGTGGCTGTTTTCGTCTCATCCAATTAATCACGTTACGCGCTTCAAGAAGTAAATTGGTCTTTGTCAATCTTTAACTTTTCCTGGCCACTTTTTTGACGCACCCCGTCCTTCACAGCGGAATTCTGAATGGAATATTCGATACACTAATTTCATTACCTCACTCTCTTTGTATTCTTCTTAAGAGGCCGGAATGATTCGCGATTCTGATCGGACAGAACAAAGTATTCGGGAGACACACACAACCGGTGTGGTCGAAGCTACCACCAGTATCGCTCGACGAGCCAATCGTGTACTCCAAGTAGCTACACGTGAGGCGGACAACAGCGAAGATTCCCGTTATGTAGATCGGATGAATGATGCTGTCAAGCAACTTCGTACCAGTAAGCTTACATTCATTTTTCTCTAGTAGAATCGAATCGGGAAGATGAATGTGTATTCACGTTTATTATACTGTATTATATTGCATATATAGATACTTTTTTGTGTTAAAATTACTGTATTTATCTTTCATCTGATGTTAAGATCTTAGAAACATTTGGATCGGATCCCCGCTGTCTTCATTTGACGGTGGATCTGATATCCGCCTTAGCAATCGTGGTCCACGGAGGCGTTTCATGTTGCGCAAGAATCATGAAAGGCGTGAAACCAATATTTTTCCGACCGCCATCAAATGTCCATGGAACTGGGTGACCTCACGGCGATCTGTCCTTATATTTGTAAATAATTGTGAATCCATGCAGAATGGAAAGTCCACTTTCTAAACCAGATTCGCAGATCACCGATATAGGAAATGATTAATGCTTGAACTACACGGGGTCCAGTATGAGGGCGTAACGCAAATCGCAACTTTTCTGTTCAACATTGGGAGGATGGGTGGCGTTATCAATACCGCGAAACTCTTAACCTATGGTAAACTTGAGTCGAAGTCACTTGACTTTCCAAGAAAATTTTATGAATTCTTGGGACATTTTTGAATGGCTCCACCGGCCCTTCCAAAGAGTTTAGGATATTTCCAGAAGAAGAGACAAAGGGATGATGAATCTCTGGCAGGGCCCATTAAGAGCGGAATGGCTGCGAAGACTCTCGATTTTTAAAAACGTTGTTTATGCCTGCAGAACGATGGCCCCAATGTACGCTGTTGTACAACATAGTCAATGGTTGGAAAATGGGTCCAGAAAAGTATAAGAAACTTTATCCAGGGGACAGGCGCGTGTGAATGCAATCAAATTTCCCTGTTGGAATTCACGAAACTCCTCAAAGTGGTGGTTGGAGACTAGGTGCCATGGCTCAGTGTCGCAGTCAGCGGCATACTCGCATCCTTCCTTCTCATTATAGTTGTTCAACTTGCTATTTTCCTGTTGATCCTTCCTTATTCTTTTATGTCTTTGAGTGGATGACATTGTGAGGTAGCAACGGAAACCAAAGAACGTTGATACATGGTTAATGCTTTCAAAAGCTGAAATTGACCTGCGGATCAAACCTATGAATTGAGCCGAAGGCCAGAGCCTCGTTATGTTTCCACAGTCAACAATGGGTTGTTTTATCGATTTCTTTTCGGACTTCGACTCTGTTTCGTCGTGATTTACTCCAGTTGGATGTCAGATGTTTTAAGACTCCTAATGGCAAATTGCCCGACACTTCCATATATCCCTACCTCTTTTTAACTTTATCAAATTGATTATTATGTAAAATGCTTTGTTTGATCTAGCAATCGGTGGGGTTGAACTCAATTTATGAAACAAAGTTTTGCTTTAAAGCAAACTTATGATATAGCCTTGCTGACCAATTCAGCTCGCTAAGGATCACTTGGCGATCAAAGTTTCTAAATATTTATTCAAAATGCAAGTACGTTTTCAAGACTGACAGAAACCTTTGCCTGTTCTCACCTTTTTTGGGGATCATTTGGAAGTGGTCAATAGCTTTCAGTACCTCGGGAGATTAAATAAAACTTTTGGAAGTGTTGGGGAAGAGATCATGTCGTGAATAGTGAAGGCCAGGACAACTTTTGCGAACCTACAATACCTTTTGCATCGCCAGGAAATTCGGCCTCTGTTCGAGAGATGATTGTGCTATGCCACCGTTTGTAGTGTACGTTTTTTGCCATTGTAAGACCCAGCCTCCATGTTGAGGATGCTAGGCTATGTTCTGCATTCGGCTACCGATATCTTGAGAGCATTTCTAGAGTCTAGTGCGCGCATCGGGTAAGTATTGAACTATTTAATCACTTTACATCGCCTTCGGTGACTCGGACGGAGAAAACGGCGTATCATGCGGTGTGTTGTTTTCTGATAGCACCTGATCAATATTCATTTATTTTGTCTGTCTGACTTGGGCAAACTTGCCGTGATGTCATCCATTTTCATTCTTTACAAAAAGCACTGCTCCACCAAGTCTTGATAGTTGCACACGTTTTTCACATTTGCTGACGGGTTCTCCGTACTTTATTATTTGCCTTATTTTCCCAGTCTGTTGTAAAATGACTTTAGTTTTTTCCTCCTATCTAACCGTCGATTTGCGGTTTTCCTGTTAAAGCATTATCTGGAGAATTATACGAACTGTATCTGAGCGCCGAAGAAATTTTTTGCAGATAATGTTTTGCGATTCTGCTCATCCTAACACGTCCCAGCCTGTCGCCGTTTTTATTTCACATATTGCCTCCACGGGAGCTGAGATATTTCACAGGTTCCTCCCCCTCTCTTGTTTGCTGGTTGGCATTCGTCTACTCAGAAGATTAACAAATGCTGACCGAAGTTTGCCCGCATAAATGTTAAAAAAAATTTGCAAATCCTGGAAGCTTGGTCGAATGGGCATTTGAGGAGACGCGATTAAGGTCGGGTGCACATCTCGTGGACTTACGCCTAGATTAATTGTTGCTTTGTAGAGCAGACTAACGCATAGTTATGTGAAGATCGGAGGACTAATAGGCCGAGCTATTTAAATCAATCAAAACGATTCACTTTATTTAAACTGACGGATGTTTCTAGAGTTGAACAGATCGTCCGTAGTACGTGAGACGCTTTTTCCTCCACCGTCTTTTTGCTGTTTCTCTGGGACGGAATGACTTGGTACAGTGATCTAACATCTGTTTCACCCAAACTAATATTCCTCTACGCCTCTACGAATATTTCTGTAAATGTAGCACGTCTAAATTGAGAGCGTTTGTGGTTAACGGTAGCTTATTTTTGATTCAGTCTCAACTAGTTGGACTCATCGTTTTATGTGCGGACGGGTTTCTATGTTTTCATGCTTTGTAATGTTGTGCTCAATTCTAGACACATTTGTTAGTACTTGTTAGTAGTAGGAGATTGAATGTTTTCATGAAATAATAACGCTGATGATTCCTAATAAGGATGAAACAGTTGTACGGCGCTTCCATAGTTTCTTCATGGTGAGTTGAGCGATATCACATGGTGAATTATTTCATGAAAACATTCGTTAGTGTTGATAAGATCAGTCTCTTTTTGCTCTTTGCTCTTGACATTCAGGTATTTGTTAGCCTGTTCAAAAAGTGTAACGATAATTCCATCTGATAAGTAACAGTTAAGTTAGGTGCATGTCGACGACGTGTTCGTTCGACCGAACTTCTGTTCGACCTAATATCCGGCGATCTATATTCATTCGACGAAATCCCCTGTCTACGAAATGTTTGAGTG
The DNA here is from genome assembly GCA_008360955.1 of Fasciolopsis buskii. NCBI lineage: Eukaryota > Metazoa > Platyhelminthes > Trematoda > Plagiorchiida > Fasciolidae > Fasciolopsis > Fasciolopsis buskii. The sequence continues at coordinate 87,190 of LUCM01010243.1, read as the reverse complement.
CGTGACGTTCAGATATTTGATGTATACCATACAAACTCTAGTTAGAAGTCTAGAATAAAAATCGATACCTACATTAGTTTGCAGCGCGGCTGTTGCTGGTCCTTTCTCCCACTAAATCAGTTGGTCCACGGGTATCCAAAGCATGTTTTTATATCGTGGTTGGATTGATCAACCACTGTAATCGTTTTCTCCCTTTAAATTCCTTTTTTATTCTTCCATTACACTCGAGCATCGAAAATGAATTGCCCAATATCTTTCTTCATTTCCAATCACTCATGATCTTTCTCATTATGTATACTGAATCAGTAAACTGATTCTCACTTGTGTTCCTAACGGACCTCTTGTCTGCTGTCTTTTGAGAAGAGGATTTGCTTTTTTCGCTGTTAACTATTTTGTGTATGTTGAAAAAGGATACAGAAACCAATTTTTCTGATTACTCATTCCCAAGCTTCAACGATAACAAATGATTTAGGAATCCCGCCATTTAAATTGTATTCTTATTTTCGAGAAATAACGTGAGAACATCCACTAACGGTTGGTTCGAGGAAAAGCGGACTGATCAGATCCTGTGGCAGGAAGGCCTGTTTTTCTCATTATTCCGATCGTTTTTGGCGTACCTGGGAATAATTCGAAGCTGAGCGTTTTACATAGTTAAGAGTGCTTCACGTTTAAAAATGGGAGAGGTGACGCGTATAGCAAGCCTGGCGTCTGCCTGTGCTCCTCATTTAAGCGGACGTCGACGAACCAGTTTCAGTCGGAATCTTGCCGTCGTATATCTTTGACATTTGGGGGCAGATTACTACTAATTTTGTGAGTAGGTCTTATGAAAGCTAGGGCTTTTTGTGTGCTGGTTATTCTAGGACTACACGGCGTATAGTCTATGGTTATCTCGTTGCAAAATAGGTGTCACATTTTCAGTCTACTATGAAGGCAGTACGTCTTAATGGTTATAGGCGTGACGGTCATCAGTAACGCATAAACCGCCGGAATAGTACGAATTTTACGACCATTGCTTAAACAATTCTGTGACATACTAAATTTGCTCACATGGATGACTAAATTATAGCTTACCCAGTGGGGCCGTAAGATTTTACTCGTCAGATGTTGTATCCACATAGTTCTTTATGTGGCTGCATTTCGACCCGGGAACAAAATCCGACTTTCCAATTTCATCTTGCTCGTTTTATGCGGTGATCAACTGGATTTTAGACTGCTGTTTTTATTTTCGGCTTTTCATAGTCGCCGTTGATAACTATTGTTCAGACTATTCGATCTTGCTCTTTACGTCTAGGTGTTACATTTGCCGAAACATTCTAAATACTGTAGACGTTCCTTATTTTCCCAACCTTTAGCAATCACTCCTATGGTCACAGAAGCCAAAGGCTTAGTAACGCAGATCAAAGATCCACGCGCTCAAGAGCGTTGGCGGTCATCAAATCGGGATTTACTTTCTGCTGTGGGTTTCGTAAAACAAGCTGTCGGACAATCCATCCTTCCAACTCAGTATTATCACCAGCATTACCAACGTTCGACCAGCGTGAATCAGCCATCCAGAAATATCGACCGTGATATGCCTATTCAAGAAATGCAGGACCTGTCTTTGAATGGTAAGTAATAGTTTTTTCCGGTTCTTGTTTGCGTCTAAATTGGATTCATAAATAACGCTCTGTCAAATACGTGATGTTTTCTTTTTCGGTAGAGGAATTTTTAGAGCTTGAGATTTGTGGCGCACAGATCGCTCTGATAACCGCTTCGTGAGTTCCAGGGTGTGACACACTCAGATTCTAGTGCTCCGTGCAAAAATGCACCTGTTTCTTGTTAGTCTATTCCCTGAATGTTGTTCGCACGATTTCTGCCTCCCTGTCCGTTGTTTTGTTTCTCATTTGGCTCCACACGAAACCAAAAATCAGTCTTCGTGCTAGCTTTTTTTTCAGGATTCCACTCGGTGCACTTTCGTGTTGTTAGAGTAAATCAGTTGGAGGTTTTATGATTTTTGTTCACTAACTCCCTCTTAAATGTTCTACACAACTGAAGAGTTGCAAAACTATCGCGAGCTGGTATTCGTCAAAATTTACTTTACATATCCTGTTTCTGTTTGAACCATAGGTCGACCAATCCGATTGCGGCCCAATATGACCTCAATCCCATGTTCAGCTTACTATCAACCTTTGTCCGTCAGCATTCACGATTCTTATCGTAACACATCAAGTAATGTAGAATGGATAGACTGATAGCATGACAATTGTCGGTCTTTTGCACTATTTTGTCCCATATTGCCCTAGATATTTTGTTTCACTATTTCGTTGTCTGCACAGCCTGCCTGCATGGATGCATTTGTGCCCAGTTATTCCTGCTGATATTTTTCATAATTGAGATCTTTGTTAGAAATAATGAGCTGCGTCATTAAGTCTTCGAACGAGATAGTTTGTACAAACCTCTTTAACATAGTTTCGGTTGGGTTTTATATTGCACTTTTATATCGGCAGTATATATATGTATATATAAACATATGTACATATATATGTATTTACGTGTATACTATCTATCAGTCAGACGAGACACATTTCCAGTCGGGGGTTGATCTGCATTGGCAGCTCAGCCGGAAAAACGAGTGGAAGACAGATTTATTCAATAAGATGGGCTCCCACTCAGCTGGTCTCCGCTGCCTTGCGGTCACATGCTCGTTAAATCAAAGGACTTTGTTTGAGAAGCCTGACCGTTCTTATCCTCAGAATCGTCACCGTCATCGTTCAACGTCAAAAAAGCAAGACAAGCCTCAAAGGATGCTCCTGTAGCCAAAACGTGGGACAGTTTAACTGTGCAAACGTACTTTTTCAATCATTCTGATTTGATAGACAAGTGATAACACGATCAGCATTGTACTTGCATATCTGTGTTTGCATGAGTGTATGCGGTAAACTATCAAGTTCATTCGAACCGACTACCGGCATTTGACAAGGGTGTCCGCGAGTGATCAGTGAACATAGAACATTGGGAAATAACCGTCTCTTATTTCGAAGGGTGAATTCTCTTTTAATTTTTTGATAATTAAGATCGTTAACTTTAGCGACATCAGTGGGTTGTTACAGTTGTAGCTCACTGCCTCCCTGGTTCATGAATCAAGGACCACCAAATGGTCTCTGGCCGATCAACACGAGTATCCCTTATTTTTCAAAACCAAAATGATTTATTCGGGTTTGTTCATATCAAAGCCCATCTTACAATTTTCCCTATCTCTTGGGCTAATCTTCTCTTCTTTGGTCGTCATTTCGTGTAGCCCTCATCTTCGAATGTTCCAAGGAAATTTAATCACTGGGATTTCTTGGGAATTCCCACTGAGCACATTGAGAAAACAAGTTGACGAACAAGCTCGTTTTCAGTGATTCGTACTCATGCCATTTCATCACTGTGTATTTGGAAAAATTCACTTCAAAAAGGATTGGATTAGTCAGACGAAAATGGGCGGGGAAGGGATTAGTGGTATTACATGCGCACACTGAATACGCAAGAACGTGTTGTCTTAATTGTTTTGTTGCCTGAGGTTTGCTTTGGGACGGAGGGTGGGCCAGGAGAGTTGAAGCGCAACCACAAATTGTTTTTGATAGCACAGCTGAGGATTGTGAAGACGAATCGCGACCGCTACCTCAATGCTGAAGAAGCAACACTTTGCCACCTAGATTGTTGACCTCTGAGCTTATATAGGGTTCGGAAAGCTTGCGTCACATACACGATGTGGTTAAGCTGTACTAGATGTGAAACGACTGCGCAATTAAGTGACACTTGTTCCAGTGTCCAACTATGCAGGGTGGTGCTCACGGATGCGTTCAGACAAGCGCCTGGTCGTGCGGCCGATGTACATTGTCCCACGGGAACATGTGAACGAATAGATACAATAGGAGGCTGCAGAATTAGGAACTTCGTCTTCCAATCGTAATGACACAACGGGGCTGGATTTGAACAAGATTCAAAGCTTGGCTGCGTAAAATTTCTTATTGACAGCGCTATCCAGTCTTCGTCGTGCTATCTCTGCTAGCGCGTCACCTTCGGGTGGCAGAGATATGCATACTGGATTTCTCTCCTTTGCCACCTTCCTAGGAGATTCCTTTGCTGTCTCCAATATCTTGTCAATTAATCCACTTGGCAAGCCATTTTCAGTGAATATTCTTCTTACCACCTGCAGTTCAGCTTCAAGAGTGTCTTCTGTGCATATTCTTTTTGTTCTGGCCATGAGATATCTTATTAAGTTCCTCTTCACAATAAGAGGCAGAAAGCTGTGAAAGTTGATGTATTGCCCATTCCATATGGCTTTCTTGTGTACTGGTCGCCGAATTGAGCCGTCTTCCCGACGACGTAGTTGTACATATGTGTATGTTATTTCATTGTTCAACTCCATCTCTCTTGTGAATTTCAAATTTGCGTGAGCTGACTTGTACTAATTGAACGGTTTGTTAGTTCTCGTCAAGGGGTTGAGTACACAGATTTCATCCACATAACGTTTGTATAGGTAAAACACTTGTATTGACAATTCGAGTGGCCCACGTTCCAGCTTTGCCATGAAAATGTCAGCTAGTAATGGACCGAGTGGGGGACCCCATTGGTACCTTGTCCTTTTGATCTTAAATTTGATTATTGAATTTAAGTTGGACGTTGTTGATGCAAAAGAACAACACTTGTTTCAAACCTGCTATCGGAAGACTTGTCGCTAAGCCACTGTTATCGATGTTGCTACAAAGGAATTCGATTGTTTCCGTGATCGGAACGTTGGTAAAACGGGTGGTGACGTCTGAAGAAAGCATTCTTCGTCCCTTTATATTTAGTTCTTACGCGGAGTTGATAACCTCAAATGTCTTTCAGGTTATGTCTTACTACCTTGTGTCTCTCAGGTTCCAGTAACCTGGCCAATCATTTAGCCACAGCATGGCCAATTGCACCATGTCGAGAATAGGTCTCAAGAGAATCCCATTTTTATGTATTTTGGGTAGGACGTATAATCTCGGAATAGTAGTTCCCGTACCCGAATCTGCTCGAATGTAGTCGAATTTATGATATCCTGAAGTGAATTTTTGCAAATATATAGCGATGTAATGGCATGAGTACGAATCAGTTAAAACCACTCGGATTGTAGGGTAGTTGGGGCGATTGCCTGACTCCTTATTTGTTCTCTGGCTGACAGTTGATCAGATGCCGCTCCCGCCTGTTGTTCACTTAATGCCTAAGTGGTTTGTCACTCAGTCCTGTCCTAGAGATAACCCTACTTTACTGTGGTCCGACTCATCATATCGAACCAAAATGGCCTTGAATGTTTGACATTTGCCCGTAGCCTCCTCTTACAGCTTCAGTGCGCTTTCAGAACAAGTCGTAACTGAAAGAATGTTCTATATCTTCGTGTTGGTAATTATTCATATGCTGAATCACTCGATGCTGAGGACTTTTCTGAACATCCTGGAGATGGTGGAAAAATTTTCGAATAGCGTTTATTACTGCTATGGTACATTCTCAGTTAATGGTTGTCCCGGTACTAGTGATTTAGTCGAGAACAGTCGATTGTGCGAAAGAAGAACTGCGGCGCACATGCGTGGTTTCCGAAAATCTCAGATCTGAAACGTGAACTACTTTATTCCGTTTGTTGCCCAGGTATAATTTGTATTTTGCATCCCTTTCGGGTTAACAAAGTGGTTTAAAAGAACTAGATGAAGTGGATAATCTCAAATACTGAAGCTTCTTTACGATCAACTGAAACTGATGAATTTCTGGACGTACTTTATTCTCAAGACGTCTTTATGAGACTGGAGGTATGCCGAAAGCCTCTACTAACTTCCATAATGACTTGCAAGTCAACTGCAACCGTTCGTAGTGATGTTCTATTGCCCGACACATGAACGCCGCAGTCACAAAAGGATCTTATTTTGTTCGGTGAACTGTTTCTTCTCGCAGACTGCGCAGAAATTATTTGCAGCAGTGTTATTCAGATTTGTTCTCCCGCATATGATTTTGTTTCGTCTTCTTGGGAACGGGTGAGACAATCAACATGCTCCAGTTAATTGAAATTATCTCATTTTCACGAATGGTACAGTAGAACGCCATGTTCTATAATAAATGCGAAGAATCCTGATGTGTTAAGTTTTAGCAGTATCAGGCGTCCGAGTATCCTTTCTGTTCTTTTTCTTTCCGTTTTGTTCCTTACCTAGAATTTAATGCTTCATTTTTAAACCCCAATCGGTAATTGTTTCTCTCATATTATCACATGTATGATTGCAAAGATGACCCATGCTTCATGTGTAATGCAAATGTACAGGACCACTTGAATGCCTAGTCAGCGACTCGAATTTGTTTCCCGAACACTTCGATTCCAAATGTCATCTGCATTTTTGACCCATTGCTATCCACCACAGAACTCAGACACTTACTTCACTAGGCAGGTTCCAATTCAGATGTTTTACGGGATGGGTACTAAAGTTGAGCGCACACGAGGTCGTGGCGCTTCCCGTTAGTGCCCAACGAAGCGCTCTGCGCTCCATCACGTGGTCTAACGTGATCATCCAATCCCAAAGTTAATATGATTATTATAACGTTAACTGTTTTCCGTACTACAAGAAGTGCTTGTTTCTGACGCTCAATCTACCAACGTTTGCTGAACTGACTACTTAGTATCCATTTTGCAGTGTTATCCTGGTTTAAACTTTCTTTCCTAGAAAATATGCAGTGTCATCATCGTCTCTTTACCTCTACTAATTTCTTCACATTTTATCAGCCTGTGCCATTGTATCACTGACATTGAGGTTGGAAATTGTTTGCTTTTTACTTCGCCCCCGTGGTCTGTGGCGTATCTTTTTTCGGATCATCAAAGTATGATAAGAGGAAGTATTTCTACGATATCCTATAGGTCATTTGCAGGATAGATGATTAAACAGGGTCCTCAACTTCATTTTTCCTTTTTTCCTTGATTCTGGTTTTGTTACATCCGTGTGACATCTGCAGGGCTTCAGGGTTATTCCAAATGAAAAGGTTACTGATTTGATCCGTTGACGTCAAGCAAGCAGATAGTGGGAGAAAAAAGTTGAAAACTTACTCATTTAGGATTACACATGTCGAACATTTCATTAGAGAACTGGCAAAAACAAGGATAAGAACGAAGAGGTTATGATGCAGAAACCTTGGTACCTTGAATTTGCAGTTTAGTATTGTTTGTAACTTATTCATTTCGATGGATTTCGCATGGTGATTGAAAACATTACAATTTGTTAACTGGTTTATGTGATCCCATTTACTACTGGAATAGTGTCTACTTGTCTTTCTCTTTCTCAATCGCTCATTTGTGCATGATTTCCCCATGTTTTGTTCAACATGCCTGTTCCTCCAATCTCGCATTGAAAACTCCGACATGAATCACTGTACTGGCCTAGTTCCCTTCTTTCGGTTGACCATTATCAACCTTCGTTTCCAAATTCTTTTCGATCAGACTCCCCAGCCCTCAGCCGCGCAGAGACTTCGGACACGGAAGCCGAAGAAGATTTTAATTTCCCCCCGCCGGAAGAAAACCAACCAATAATGGTACGCCAAATAATATTTCAGTGCATGAACTTTGCTGTTTGAATGCACCTTTTCATCGCCGGCTAATCACTCTGGCTCGCCGTTAACAGAAAGATGAAATTTGCCTAATGCAAGTTGCGCCACTGCACTCTTATTTTATGTCACTTTTTTCGTTCCAAGTTCATCTGCATGTACATTTTTGTTTGCGGTATTCTAGCATGTTCTTGAATACTGTTCTTAAAGTGAGGAGGGATAATCGTTAAAATCCGCCCGTCGCAGCTAGAAATAGGATGGAATTAACTTACCCTTCATTTCGGACATTAAACCCTAAACTCTAGTCGTAATTGGTAGCAAGCAATTCACCTTCGCATTTAATCGAGGCATTACGTCTCTCCTATAATCCGCGAATTGTTATCCATGGCTTGTAATTTGTTATCGTTGATCACATCCCCTTACCGCTGTCACAACGAGACTACACCTTGACTTGGTGTGACGGCTTGCGTGCCTCCATGATCCAACGAGCTATACAGGATGGCTTATCACAAGCCGAAGATCCAATCATGCCTGGAAGGTCAATGGGTAGAGGCCTGATGAAGTGGTCTCCTGGTCCTCCAAGTTAAGGGTTGAGCTGGGTTAGCAGCTCAGTCGGAAAAACGAGTGGAGGAATAAATGATCCAAGTAGATGGGCCCCCACTCAGCTATTCCCCGCTGCCTTGCGGTCAGGTTCTTATCGGAACCAAATGCTTTGGTTGAGAACCCTAATCGTTCTTCTGCTTAGCGGCTGAACTCCCTAGCAATACCCGTCCATTATTCCCCATGAGTTACACGCCTGAAAATAATTCCATACTGCATGGGTCGTCGCGCAGGATAATCAGGACCGCGCTGCCCATTGCATCGAGCGCAGGTGGGGTGGGTAGTGATAAGTATGCTATTGCTCAGAGTTCCCTCTCTTTTATTCAACCTGTCTCTTCTGTCTCCAACCCAATCTGTTTGCCCCTTCTGCCTACCCATAGTATCTCCATTGATAACACGCCCGATGCTCACAACGGTTTGTTGTCAAATAGTTTAGTAGGTG
>LUCM01010243.1:47965-75635 GCA_008360955.1 Fasciolopsis buskii | reverse complement strand
GGGATATGGCAGTGAACCGTGAACAGTGGCGATCGTGCTGTCATTTTCTATCGAATCAGAATGATTGAAAACACGTGCGTTTGTACAGTTAGACTGTTCCGTGTGTTGGCTGCAGCAGCATCTTATCTTTACCTGCCTGTGTTGGTCCACTCCCTGTTCGCTTTGGATATTCACTCTTTTTATATAAACGTGTCACTCTGGGGAAAAGCAATGGTCATTGAGGCTTGCCTTGCTGTTTAACGCTAAACGATGATGATGAATATGACATCCCCTTACCAAAATACCCAAACCCCATCAATTACAATTTCTTTGTATTGGTCTTCTTTATGGACGTTGTCAACTTGTCGACCTTCTATGGGACATTACCAACTTCTCTAGCTATTGTAGGCATATTATGGTTCTCTCCGCAGGCTGCCGCTCACGCCTTACACCACGAAGCCCGTCTTTGGTCCAGTCGCGATAACGAATTGATTGCCGTTACCAAACGTATGGCTGCACTAATGGCTCAACTTAGTCAAGTTGTCCGGTGAGTAATTCTCAAATTAAGCGGATCATGTTGGAATTTTTCGTCTCTTAGCTTGAAATTTCTTATTCATAGAGAGCTTTGTTCTTAATATGAAACCTTATATTTGTTACTTTGTAGCGGAGAATATGGCACAAAGAAGGACTTAATTAGTGTTGCAATGGCAATTGCGGAAGCTTCTCTTGATGTGAACCGATGCGCCAAAGTTTTGGCAAAGGAATGCACCGACCGTCGAATTCGCTCTGTGAGTGTGCATTATCTATACACTATTTCCGTTGCCCGCTCATTGAATGCTATGGTTTTAATTTCATTGGTTTGTGAACTGATCGATAATGAAGCATCGTCCGGCAATTAATCTTCAAAAGCCTAGAAATAAAAGCTCGTAAATAGCTGTTTCATCGAACCCGTCGCGTATAGTGCATATTTACCATGCATGAATGGTCTTTCATTCAGTTGTTGTCCGGCCGTTTGCCACACCTGACCTCCTAGTTTAACCTCATATAGTTCTAAGACACTCCGGGTTTCCGGGCCAACATTACCGGTCCGTCCACTCCGCGTGGTGGGCTCCAGTGGCTATGGGACATGTCCCTTCAACTGCACCGTTGCTTCAAGCATGTCAGAATAAAGCATAGATTCTGCACACCAGTCTCTTCACTGTTCTCCTCTTTATATATTTTTGACTAAAACAAATCTCTCTTTCATCAAACAATGCTCACCTCCGATTTCCCAATTACATTTCAGTTCTCCTTTGTTTCTAAAGCAGGCGCTTTTGCTTTTATTCATCAGTCAGTTTCCACCTGCCGAATACTAGATCTTAACTTTACCAACTGCCATTTTCACTCGTATGATAGAAACTCCGACTTTCTTCTTCCAATCATTACTCCTGGTGCAGCGGTGACTCCGTCACTTTTGATTTCTCGTTTCTAAGCTGTGAATGTTTGCGTGTTGCAGGCCATAAGTGCCCTGTTACTGTGTTGGAAGATTTCATTGTTCACATTATTCTGGCACCCTCGTCTTGGGATGCGAGGTCGAATAATTCTCAATGGCCAATAATTTGTCTCCACCACCTGACCTCCCCACACGTTTGGCCGGTCGATCTAACGACCGCGCTTATTCTGTCTATCTTTTCCTCCTTTCTGTTCGTTCTTTCTACTCAAATGTAATCATTTTTCCATCTGCAGGCTCATCGGACCATTGTTACCACATCTTCCACAAACCTTACCTGCTACAACCATGTGTCCTCCTCAGGCCACATTTTGACGCTGAAATTCGGTTGACTCAGGCGATTTCTGCGACTCCCTGGTCTCGTCCTTGAAATGATTCTTGTTGCACCTCTGATGACTCTTCGTCTGTTTTTAATTTCAATAGCAGTATTCTTCTTTTTCAGTTTTCCAAGCTCCAGAAAATTGAATCCTCCGAATGGTTCAGGCACGCATGTAACCGTGCTATTCGCTTGAAACCTTTAGCATTTCTATCCTAGCGTCGCTCACACCACCTCATTGTACAAGCCAGAAACAAAAGCTCGTTGGCCTTCTAAAACGCCAAGGAACGCCTCGTCTGTTGCAAAGCAGAGCGTTTTTGTCTCGGCAGCCATCAGCAGCCAAACATGTCGAAAGCCATCTCCGGGATTTCCCTTCTCCCTTTTTTCCTTTTATTTGTAATGCTTCAGCTGATCTTGTCTGTGAAGTATAGAAAGGCTGAGTTTTTTGCTTCCGTTTACCTCTCACTCAACTTTACCGCTTCACCCGACTCCTGCATCTACCTTTATTTCCACTAATCACCATATTACACCTCTTAGTAGCACCAGGAAGATCCTAAGAATGTTTTACTGGAAGTGCACAGGTCACTCGGTCCGGATTGTATTCTACTCATCGTTCTGAGAATGTTCACCCCTGAGTTGGTCCCTCTGTTATGTCGCCCTTTCTGCCTTTTCTTCCGTCTTTCTACCCTTCCAATGCTTTGGAAACATGCCTACAGTTTCCCCTTACCAATCGCGGCGATGCGTTTGACCCAAACAATTACTGCCCCGTTTTCATAACCTCTGCAATTTCTAAGGTTTCCGAAACCATTGTCTCCAACCGACTGTGTTCGTTCCTCAAAAGCGAAGCGCTAACGAGCAGCCACCACTATGGATTCCAGAAACAACGTCTTTTCACCAGTGATCGAATTTTTGATCGGCCGCACTTTATCCACGAAGGTACGCACTTAGTCTCGCTGAATATACCCAAGGTCCTCGCCGAGTTTGGCAGGTAGGCCTACTGGGGAAACTGCCCATGTCCGGTTTCCCTCTGTCTCTCATATCGTCTGAGTCGGCGGGGTTTTGTCTGACCCACTCCCTGTGAATGCTGGTGTTTCATGGGGTTCCGCTCTCGCGCCTACCCTTTTTTACTTATTAGCGATCTATCCAGTATATCAAGCCCAGTCCACTCCTTTGCCGATGATGCCACCCCTTGTTACCGCACTGTCCACCACGTGAACATCAATGTTAATTGCAAGTGCAACTTCGTCAGCGTATTATTGAATTCCGATGTTGACCACGCCTTCCTGAGGTCTCCGCAATCATGTTAATTTCAGTGTTTTGAAAACTCCTTTCCCCTCAATTTCTCTTAAGTACGGTTCTTGCATTCCTCATCTGCGTTGGATTCAGTAAATCCACACTGCAGGTTCTGTCTGTCTCGTAATATCTTAAGTCTCCTCGTTGTAATGGTCTCCTTTCATGTCTCAACTTCTCGTGCTGTGCACAAAGTTGGTTTTCTGTTTGTCACCAGACCTTTCTTCATTCATCTGTTTTGCAAAGCTCAGATCCGCTCCTTAACACAGTCCATAATCACTAGCCCACTATGGAGGGGTTGCTTCGCTGTCCCTTTACTTCCGACTCTGCTTTATCATTTCCCAAGTCTCTGACCTTCGTCCTTCTATCCCGATCTCAGACTTCTAGCCATCATTACCAAGTTTTTCCCGAAATATCACACCTTTGTCTTCCAGTCCTCTTCTATTCCAAGAACTGCGACACTGTGGAACATCTGTTTGTTTTCCCTCCCACTATGTCTTTCTCTGCTTCTTTAAAAAACTAAGTCAACAGACTGAATCTTGCGCGAGTATTTCTGTTCTTTTTGCAGTATATTATTTGACTGTCGCCGTATGTAGTAAGAAAGGCGTCTTGGCCGATATTGACTCGTCATATCCATTATTCTGATCAAAAATCAACACAACTGTGTTGACATCACTGATTAAACCACTCGATAAGCTGACCGATCGATTAGTGTTATTCTTTAAAAAAACCCAACGTAAATGGTTCACTATTGATTAGTAAAGTGATCCTTATGTCTAAACTTGGTTTTTCCCATAAGTTATTACCATCGGGTGATGGCACCCGAGAGATGGAATCGGTTACATGTTTATCAGACTAAGTAGAGCATTCATTATTCTTCTTTGATGTGAAACAAAAGGTAACTTCTTTATTAGTATTTGGCATGATTCCATTTACTTGTCAAAAAACTGATATAGTGTACACGAACTACCTACTGTTGAGCTCCATTCGTTGGTAAACGGTTTGTTTTTCTGGTAGTCCATGTTGGACGGGTAGCCATGTTTTGCACCTTTCCTAAATTCAGTCTCAGCAAACAAAACAAGATATGGCTTGCTTCTCATGAGTCCACTGTATGACTTTTTTACATCCGCAATTTTGTCACAGAATCTGATGCACCTAAGTGATCGAATACTTACAATCGGAAATCAGTTGAAGATCCTTTCCACTGTCAAAGCAACTATGTTGGAGTCTCAGGGTAAGCTTCACAACTAATTCGTATTTTCTCGTTCCTTTTGTTGTCTGTTAACTCAGACAGCGATATTTACCGATATCGTTTCGGATGAATTACAGAGCACCACCGCTTCTTTTGCATTAAGGAATTGAGTTATCCCTTGTTTTGGGTGAATTCTGATGATGCGAAAGAACCAGCACAGATTATTTTGTCCGAAATTTGAAATTTCATGAATTATCAGAAACAGAGTTCACGAAAATCTGCGGCTTTTTCCGTTCGATAAGGTATCGGACGGGAGAATCACCAACCGAATATCACTAAGTCCTCAAGTCACGGGAACGGAATTGGTTGAATTTAGAATACCATGGCGATTAGTACTCAACTACTACCAACATATACTTCAAGACTTTGGTGGTTTTAAATACTGTTTTCTCCCTAGAGTTTATGGTTATCCAGGCCTCGTGATTACTGAAGTTTCATCGTCAGCCAAAGTGATATGCATCGTCGGTGGCCTCTGCTATAGTCTGCATTTATGATAATGTTGTCTGCAGATTTGAATTTAGCCTCTGGTTGCCTTTTGTTCTTTAGTTTGTTCCTATGTAGTGACTTTGGATTGGAAGTGTTGCTTGATCCAGTGAATTGACCTTGGTTATTTAGTAACTCTCTTTCCATTCCATCTTCATGGTGATTGCTGAAAGTTCACTTACTAAGCTTAAAAACCATGCCTATCCAAGGGCATCACACCGGGACATTTTCAAGGTCAAATTGGCAAGCCCAAACAGTTAGGATAAATTACTGTAATCACTAAGCGTCTCAGATTCCACTAACTGTATCAGTTAACCTAGTGATGAAACTTTTGCAATTTAAATCCCACGTTCAGCGGTGACAAGGCCCCGAAAATTGTCCTCTAATTCGCTTTTTTGAAACACAATAGTAGTGTTCTAATAGTTCAGTTATTTTCTTTCAACAACCTAACCGATGTTGTGTTTTCATGTTTCGTCATTCCTCTTTCATATGCCACTCACTGGTTATCGAAGATGATTCTTTGTTCGGGATGCCTCTTCAATCCGAATTGGACTGTGGTAATCTTGCATGATATCAGGAAAACCAGAGATTCATTCAGCATGCGTCCAAGTGTTTGCACTCAAGCATGTCCCTTCTCCTGAGCTATTTTTAGCACTTTTAGATGGGCACAATATCAAGGCCGCCCAATGTTTTCTGCGTGAACAGTCAGAAACCAAAGAAGACCTCCTCAGCTTTTACAACCATTAACTGTGCACCAAAGTGCTCTGGTTTTAGATGCTATCTCAGCACCATTGAATCAAACGAGAAATAGTAGAAGATCGACCGTGAAATAAGTGGTCAAGGACATTTATCTTAGTCGTCTTTTCCATTAACCTCTTTGCATGCATGCATGTCCTGACTTAAGAAGCAACCAGCGCCTCCTGCCCTACTCTGATGTACACTGAAGTGGACGATTCAATCGCAACTATCGCGTCATTCTAAACAAGCTTTAAAAAAATCCGTCGTTCTGTTCCCACTAGTCTTCACAATGAATTTTGCGAAGGAAACATGATATCACATTTTTCTGTCAACATTTGAAAGCAGGTTCACTTATAGTGCTGCAATTTTTAGAATACGACACAGGGTTTCGAAAGTCGCTGTCTGCCGACAGTGAGGTGACTGGAAACGTCACAGGTATTATGCTCAAAAGCTATGCCTTGGCTATGAATTAGGATGTCCGCTATCCTGATCGCTAATCTCCCATTCACATAAATTCCCACGGAGTACGGCACTTCTGTCATTGTATTATACTCCATTTCTCTTCTTAATTTGGTTTTCTTGTTGAGTAAATAAACTCTTGTTTAGCTTTTTAGATAACTGCTGTAATATTATACTCAAAATGCTGTACTGTACACGGAAATGAAGATGTGGCATCAAACTAAGAGGTGCACAGGAAATTTTTGTGGTAGAGCTGTTATCTGATTCAGTTTGTGTGTCAATTTTGATTCCTGTATTGTTTTCTGCAGGTTCCTCTGAGGATCAGGAGAACACGGAGTCACTGGTAGGCAATGCACAAAATCTCATGCAAACCGTTATTGAAACTCTACACGTGGCTGAGGGGGCTAGCATCAAGATGCGCGTGGACAGTGGTTTCAAAATGATATGGCGTCCACGACCTGCCGTTACAGGGCCGCTGACAGTTCGGTGAACCTGGTGATACAATGCGTCCGTTCGATCGTCGCGGAATTCGATCTTTGGAACTAGATACCAACAGTTTTGCTCAAATGTGAGCCTCATCCATGAGTCTTTCTCGGATTTTTGGCCTCGTTCATCTAGTCCCTTGAATTAACTGAATCTTTTGTCACCGCTTCTTCTGCCTCCAGTCAATTCTTCACCTTATTATTGGTTTTTATTTGCATAATTTGAAGTGATTTTAGGCTTATGATTATGAAACTTCGGCAAATCGTTGTTTTCGTTTGAGCATCTGCATACCCAAAATGGACAATCGTGTTTCTGGTTTGCCTGTTTATTGGAGAATGAACATATCTGCGGTGTACAAGAAGCCTTGTATCTCTGATGGCTTAAACCTGTCGATTTCCGCCTTTCCTTCCGAGCCTGTTCGCTTTCTGTGTCCCAGTCTCTTGGTTTTCCCGGCCTCGTTCAGCCAAACATTTCGTACATTCCCTGGCTCTGGGGAACTACACAAAATGATTTGCAGCTTACATTGGTAATATTCATTCTGTGAATATCCCTTGTTTTAAATCCTGCTTTGTGGTTCAGGGGCTCATTACAGTCCCACACATTTCCCACGTGGAGCTTCTCTGGGCCTCATTATTTCGGCGCTGCTGTTTTTTCATACTTACGCTGGAGGTCCCGGGACCTCTGTACTCCTTTCTTCAGACTTGTTTTTTCTTTGTTGTTGTTTTAGCCCTGAGTCCGTCTCTTTAGCCAGCTTGTCTTTACAGTTATTTTGATTCTTTTTGTTTTTTTGCTGTTTTTGATTCAGTTCTTTATGCCCCCGGGAAGTGTATTTCTTCTTTTTTAAGACGTTCCATTCACGCACATAACACTCGCGGCCTGCTACACTCACTTGGTGCTTTTGTAAATTCATTTTCGAGCAAAGCTATCCGCATGTTCTTTTTCTCGTATTGGTATCGACTCTTGTTATTTTATCTTCTACATTTTTCAAGGATTTTCAGCCTTATCATGCAAATACCGTCACCTCAGCACTGAGAAACTGCATAAACAGCCATGATTTAGCTGTTCCATACTAGCCGTTTCAACAGAAGGCCCGTGCATACAAGCGGTGCAGATTAGACACGCTACTGTTCCGGCCAACTTCGAATCATGATGTTCTGCTCATCAGAATCCGTTGTGGGTGTTCCGCTTAAGTTCACTGTCGTCACACGGGAGTTTCAGAAAACATCTCTATCTCAAATCCCATGAGAACAACGGGTGAAAAGCAAACTAATAGAAAAGGGAATATAACTAGTATCTGTGTAGTACTCACTGCACATTTTCCAGCTCTTCCACTTTCTGCCTCCTCGCCGTCAGTTATCTTTCAGGATCCATGGGTCGTTACTAGTCCTTACACTATACCATTACTCAAACCGTCGTAGACCGCTGACGTACAGTATCCTACCCCGAGCCGTTAAGTAAAAGTGTAATCTACAAGATAGTAAGAAGATTCCAGTCTTTTGTAACCCACTTTAATTCAGAGACTGGTTACGTATTTCACACAATTCAGATGGGGCTGGACGTCCAGGATACCGAAGATGCACTTTAGTCACAGTTGCCGAGAGGTTCGTATGTCGCTTGCGGTTGGTTTCGAATCAAAGCTTACCCATTTCCACTAGACTGATTAACGATCAACCCGTTAGAAAGCACTGGCCAGTCGCACTATTCTACCGCGAGAAGGGAGTGAACAGAGTTTCCTCTGTAGGAACACGGTCATTTCGGAGTATTTTTGAGACACGCTCACGATTTAAATGGAGTCATGGTCTACGATGTTGTTCGATCGATGCGGGGGCCAAGCGAATAAGGTCATCGTGTCTGGACGGCGTCGCGGGTTTGAGTCCTCCCACCGCCGGTCAACTTACTTTCCAGCCCTCTGTTGACCGCGGATCCCTTCCTGAGAAATGATGTGCATGGTTATTTCATTTATAAAAGAGGTAGAAAGATAAAATAGTTCGTATACTGGTGACAGCGATTTGTCGACGTACGTGTTCTCGAACCTTCGCGTGCATTTTCTTCAGCTTCTCAATTCGGTTCATTTCTGAAAGCCATTAATCTTGCTGTCACGTACCTTCCTTTCGCTTCTGTTTTAACAGCTTCATCTGCAGGAAACAAGGACACAGATGATGTATTATAATTTGAGGTACCATACAGGAGAACAACGATTTCGAATGCAACAACGCTACTGACTGGCGTTGAACCGTATCATCTATTGTCCCCAGCGATCGTTTGGGGGGGGGGGATCTTGTGAAATTCATCTCGGTAGTCTAATGGGACTCGTACGAGTCAGTCGTCTGATTAAATTTTCCATACATTTTGCTGTCATCGACTGGCTAGCTCCAACCACTGCCTGCTTCAGAATAATGTATTCAACGGGACAGGCGTTCTGTGGGCATTCCTAAAGCATTTCCTCAACCCATTCTGACTCAGTGCCTGTTCTAAAGACAACTCTAGAACCCGAACTTACTCCTAGTCTTTGCGTTGCTGAAAAAATTCCCACAATGTATACTACCAAGACCGTGTTGTTTAAACATCGGAAGTTTTCTCACATCTCCAACGGCCATTAGTCCAGAGCACAAAAACAGAAGCGAACCCGCCCATGAGCCACTGACAATTCTTGGTGTTGGGGCGCTCTTGCAGTTGGTTCAAGTGCAACTCCAAAGAATTCCTTTCTGCATCGGCTGTAGCTCAGGATAATCAGAACTGCGCTGCCGATGGCATCGAACAAGGGGGATGGTTAAATTATTCTACTGCTCAGAGTGCCTCTCATTTTATTCAACCTGCCTTCTGTCCCCAAGCATTTCTCGTTACTCTCTCCTCCGATAATGGCCCACTGACATGATGCTCAATAGTTCCAGTGGTTCACTGTCAAATACTGTAAATGATTCTGGTCCGATATTCCACTTTTTTTCAAGCCTCGTCGGCCCATGAATCCCGGCTCCCCCAATGTGCACAATCTGATTCAGGCTGACCAACAGACGTGTTCGGCAAGAGCTATGGACACTCCGGAGGTGGAAGTTTATTTTAGGAGTCGAGTAGTTTAGTTCAACTAGCAGCGCCTAGTCTCTCGTCCAAATATTTCCTGCACGTGTCAGGAGACGAGGAAGCCTAAGCAGCGGGTCAACTCGGCGTGACAAGCCTGAACAGGCTTTTAAACTAAATACCGGTTACTAGTCGGTAAGGTGCCGTAATACTCCAAAAGTAGGTCAGCGTTGAAAAGAAGTCTTGTTCCAAGGGCAGCTTGTTTATTTCGGCATGCAAGCCCGCGGACGGTAGCTCAGATACGCAAAAAAAGCGTCTTCTGGCAAACTGACCACTCCTGTTCGCAGATACAAAACGTATGACACTTGTGGCAGCGAGTGATTCCAGTGTGTAATTTGGAAAACTTGGTGCATCAAAAGCTTACTAAGGATAGCGTGAGTCTGCCTTTTCAGTTTTGTGCAAGCAATTGTTTATTTTTGTCTAGCGTTACACAACTGTATGGCGGTCTACGTCGACGGATAGTCTGGGTCATATCGGCGGCAAGCTGATGCTGGCGCGGTTTTGTCCAGAACTGTAAATCGTACTAGTCCACGTAGGCTGAGTTGGACCATGCATTCGTTTTAATGCAATTTTTTTCTGCAGCTCAACGGCTAACGATGGAGACCGCAGGCCCGATTGGCCGCTGGAAGCCTGTCTGATGCAAGCTGAAACCATATACGACGAACGAAGAACCGCGGCTAACAATACAGACGCGCACTGAGGTCAAACCACGTAGGCGATGCAGCTTGGCGCCACATTTTGCCTGTCCCTAAATTAAACGTCAATCGAACGCACTGAATCTCACAATTCGCTGAGGCTAATAGAGAAGCCCCAACTCCCTTACTGTGAGGAAACGGGTGAGATACGTCTGTATATACAGCGTCAAGCGACGACAAGCGTTAAAAATGACCGTAGAAAATGGTGGGTTTAGGTAGTTGAAGAAATGGAATTAGTAGCTGCTTCGGATAATGTTCAAGCTGTTAGAGCTTATGCGCATCACGGGTGGACGACGAAAACTAGTTAGTGAAGCGGTATGCGATAGAGATGGAGATCCCAGTTTGGCCGCGCGCAAATGTAGTTGGTCTGACGACCACAACTGTCAATCCTTGAAATTTGTCTCTTGACTCCCTAAACGGACGGAAGCAGTCGAACATTGGACTACTGGATGGTAGAAAAGCGTGCAGTACCGACGAACTTCCACCATTTCTTTTCAAGTTCATTGGAGAGGCTCCGACAAAATCATTTGGCTGATTGTTTTGATTTTCGGAACGAGGAGTGCATCCGGTTATCGTGATGAGTGACTACAGCAATCATCAGTGAACTACATTAATTATGATAGTTATTAAGGTCTTAGCTTCCATGCTGCTGCGCGGTTTGACACCAGTCCGCCAGAGTGAAATCCGCAAACAGCAGGCCGGGTTTCGTCCAGGTAGGAATTGCATCGACCAGATATTCACCCTTCGCCAATTATCCGAAATGTACCGCCTAACAGGTGTAGTGCTTCTCGAATTGAAAGGTGCGTGCAATCCATTGGATCAGACAGGGCTATTCAGTGCTCTTCACCGGAAAAATACGGCAAGGAGGTCCGTGAATCTCCTGCAGTGGTTGTACTTGCATACCTATGGTCGCGTGAGTGTATACAATGGACCATGAAGTTCATCCGAAGCGATAGGTACGTCTTATCTTTCAATTTTTGTTTAACTTCGTCATGAACAAGTTGATGGAAAGTGGTTTGGGAGCTTCCATCGAGCTGACGAACGGAAAGAAGTTGCATGACCTAGATTATGCTGACGATGTCGTGTGGTTGTTCGGATCTGCTGAACGTGCCTTAGACAGATTCCGGAAGGTTCCTTGGGCATGCATTCTGCTTCTTCACAATGTAAAGTGCTGTCACAGGACTGTTGGCCGCGGCCCCCTTCCTGAGAAATGATGTGCATTGTTATTTTATTAATAAAGGAAGTAAAAATAATGAAGATAAAAGTTACGATTGTGGACCGTTTCACTTACCTTGGCAGCTGCGTGATTGGGATGGTAGCTTGGCAGTGGAGGATCGGGCGACATGTACAGGCCCGAAGCGCTCATGACAACATGGTGATATTCTACTGAGGTTGAAATATTGGTGTATTGTGCTGCAATGCACTCACTCTCGTTGTATGGTTCCGATGAAGTGTCTGCATGTGAAGATTTTCGACCTTTGAAAGCCTCCGATTTTTGATGTCTAAGCAGTATTGACCGGGATACGATGGAGTGGCCGGGTGAGTGATGTGAAGTTTAGGAATCTAGTGTTAGGCCCCGGTTCTGAGAAAATTATGCCTAATCGCTTAGTATAATACGTCTCTTAAGGCGAGAAACAATCTACTTCGATGTGGCCCATTTTGCGTTCTTCCCACGAAGTAGCAGTAGTCATTTGGAGGTCAGCAGATGACGTGAAATCGTGGAGAGAATGTACTGCGAACTTAGGTAAATTGACATCTGACATCCTTGTGCATGGATTCCGAAAGATCCGTCACCCAGTTGGCTGGTGGCGAACAATGGAGATCGTGTTGTCATTTTTCGTCGAATCAGAGTGATTAGATTTGCGTTTATGCAGTTACATTGCATCCCTTTCGTAGGCTACTTCGACGTTCTTTTCTCTTCCCGCCAATTTGGTTTATTCTGTCCGCCTTTTATATTTATTCTTCCTATAGTAATCTGTAAATCTGGGAGGAAGGCAGCGGTCATTGGGGCTTTCCCTAATGTTTAAGGCTGAGCGATGATGATAATCAAGCTATTACTGATGTGTGGCGGCATCTAATACATACAGTTAGCGGATGCCTGATAACCTTGGCTAGTACTTCAGTGCGATGAGTTATATAAAGTTGAAGCAAGATTATATCCAGAAAACTAAACTGGATGACAGACATCTTCGCTGTCAGTTGATTAGCTATGGTCTTTGAACGTCATTGACTGCTAACTAATGACGAGCCCGGAATGGGCTGGGCACCCCAGTTCACGGTCAGATTGAAAGTGGTCCGATTTTCGTGCCACAGTAGCACACCAATGCGCTACCTCCCTGAGATGCGATTGTTCCGGTCGGTAGAAAATATGAAATCTCCTAAGCCGAACATCAGCATGAGATGCTTACTGAATAGCTGCACAATGTTGCGCACTAAAACAAGCTCACGGGCGATTGGGGGGGTTCGCTACTCAGTGAACCCCAATGAGAGTGAGGTCGTTGGACGACCGCAGTGGGAAAAAAACTTTGAACTGAACGGCCAATCCGTCCTCACAATCCTCTACTGTGCTGTCGAAAACAAATTGTCGTCCCTCAAATCCATCCTGAATGCAAACTTTAGATCACACAATAATTGACACAACGCGTTCATGTGTATTCTGGTTGTGCTTGGAACACCACCAGTCCATTCCCACTTATTGTTATGTGACTGATTCAGTCCCCCTTAAAATTCCTTCTACTATATTTTCGTTTCATGACATGAGTGCAAGTAACTGAGAACGAGCTTGTTCGCCAACTTATGTCTCCTCAATTTGCTCTGGTATTTTTTAAGTGGTTGAAACAACCAAAGAACCCAGCCTTACTGAAAGAGGTCAGTAAGTACTTTATATTCTGCACAAAATTGGCGCTGGCTAGAACCCATATTCAATTGTTGGATGACTGCCTAATTGAATCTACCCTTAAGAAGCAATATCATGCTCTGTTAAGAAGAAACTGGATACATATTACTAAAACATCACTTCAAAGACGAGCTCTTACTAAACGTGATACCATGTGCAATCACGTTGCAAAATTAAAGCGAATATTCGTGCTCGACCTTTTCAGCAATGAGAAGAAACGATTTTTCGAGGAACAACTTCAATCGATTTTGCGTAAACAGATGAATCAGAGGCGCTAAGTGTTGATGAAACGATTGAAAGGATCAAAACCATCGAGTGGGTTTCAGCAGAACTCTGGTCGATTCGTTCACAATTTATCTGACTTCAGGTTAGCAATACTTTGTTTGAGGTTTGCTCCTTCAGTTGCGAATTTTGTTGTCCGAATAACCAAGGTACACAAATGGACGAGCACGTTGGGCTTGGGGATCTTGTTGGGTTTATCCTCGTCAACATAACAGAACTCTAAACCTTAAATCAACTTTTGTAAACACATGCTGTCAGCATCATGACGCTAGACATTCAACGAGTGGGTTGTTGAGGCCAGAACGTAAGTTACAGTTGAAATAACTGCGGAAAAAGTAGGTATCATGTTATCAAGAGGAGACAATGGTGTAGGCGCAGTTCTCCTTAACAAGTCTGACTAAGTAGCGAGAATGGACGCCAGTCCGATTGACAAATCCAAATTTACAGCTAATGACAGGAGAATGATAGGACGCATTAAATAGAGAAATCCTTATGCAACATCCTGCGGCAGTTGGAACAAACGGATACAATAGATTCGACTAAATCCGGCCTACTGGTTTCGCTTTTCCGAGAATATACGGTTTATCCAAAATATATAAAAACGGAGTTCTTTTGAAACCTATTTAGACATGCGCTTCTCCGTAACACCCTAGAGTTCAGTTGCTGGCTGGAAGCCGTCAGACAGAAGATGGTACGACGTAGCCTCGAAGACACTTGAGCTCATCGATTCAGTGAGAGAATTAAACATGAAAGGACAGCAAATGTTTTCTTTCAGAAATCACTCCCCGTTTTGCCAATGTACAGATTGTGGAAACCACCGAATATCTCTGTGATTATATCGAGAACAGTGGAATAGCGGCATCTTCCGACAGAAAACAAGCAAAATTTATTATTGTTTTTACCTACAGCGAAACAATGTGGTCCTCTCTGGATCCATTACTTGCAGACTTTTTTATGACAAAGCTGGAAATTAGTCCTATTGGGTGGCTTATCCAAATTCCCTATTTATGCAAACGCTATGCGGATGACATTTTTGTGTACTGAACCCCTCGGCGAGAACTAAGCAACCGCTGCATAAGTTCAACTAGGATCATCCAAATGTGAAATCCACAACACAAATAGAGTTGAACAATTAAACAAAATTCCTAGACCTACTATTATGTCGTCCAGAAGATGGTTCAGTTTGACGATCAGTACACAGGAGAGCCACGTAGAGTAGACAACACATCCAATTTCGCAGACTTCTGTCTCTTGGTTTTTAAGAGGAACCCAGTTAGATGCCTCACGACCAGAATAAAACAACATATATGAAAGAACTTTAAACGGCTGGAAGAGTTTTTATCGAAAATGTCTTCTCAAGTCTATTAATTTATAGGGCAATGAAGACAGAAAAGGAAGTTCCACAGAGCATAACGGTGGAGGGAAAGCCGATATAAATATTTTAACAATTCGAAGGTGACACGCTAGCAGAGATCGCACGAAGAATGCTGATTAGCGACATCCATAAGACACTTTACGCAGCCTAGCTTCGAATCTTGCTCAAATCCCGCCCCTTTGTGTCATTACGGTTGAAGGACAAAGTTCTTGATCCTCCAGCCTCATTTTGTATCTGTTCATCTACATGTTCCTGTGGGGCAGTGTATATCGGCCGCAAGACCGAGCGCTCCTCTGATTTGATCTGTGAGCACCGCCTTGTGTGGTTGAACAACTGGAACAATTAAGTCACACAATGGCAATGTGGTTTCACACCTAGCACAGACTAACCACATCGTAGATGTGACACAAGCTTTGTGGGTTCTGTATAAGGTAAGGGGTCAACAGTCTAGATTAATATAACAGAAGAAAAGCAGACCTATAAAAACATTGTTGATGAGCGCCCCGTGATGAGATAGAAATTTCGAACGACAATCAACCATCACTTGGCTAATATCGTTACCGTCTAAAGTGATTTCAATAATGGAATTTCCGAACTAATCTTTTTTGATATAGACCATAGTACCACCGATTAATTCCATCTTGACGAAGTTTTCAAGGCAGCGAAGCCTTCTCCAACGTTTTCATGAAGCCAGGATTCTTAAATACAAACTGCACACGTTAGTAGGAATTCGACAGTCTGGACAACGGTTGAGCATGGTGCCTTGCCAAGCGGCGACAGAATTTGAATATTGACCAAAGCAGAAAAAATCGTCTTGTTCCGCACTGTGCGACTGAGTGGAATATATCATTTCCTAGAACCACTTTTGGCGAAATTTGCGGACAGTTCGCTGGGAGCAGCAGGGTCCGATATGGTTTAAGGGGAACCCCAAGTAGAGATTATTTCTAGACCTACAGAATATGATGCTCTGAAAGCAGCATGAATGTGATCGATCTCGTTATTGGCTTGGTGAGTAGTAGGGTAAAACAGGGGGAATGCAGAGCGGGATCATTGGCAAATTAATGAAGTGATTTGCAGACTGAAAACTGTTAGTAGGAAGAAAGAGAAGATTAACAATTATAGAACTATGATGAACACCACCATTCAGGAAAACCGAATACCATCAACACGGACGGAGGTAATTCCTTTGGTGAGGAAACATGAAGTACACGGCACGAACCGGGCAGAATCCGGCCGAAGACAGTTTCGGCAGCAGATGTTCTTGTTAAACTCAGCCGACGGCCATAATTGTGTCCACCAACTTAGCTACTTCTTGCTTATCAAATTAATTCGACCAGCCATGTGAGATAGCATGATCATACGTAGAACGGCAACAGGAAAACCCATATTGAGGCTCACTAAACAGATTTTTGTGTTCAAGGCGCGAACGCGACCAGTCGCAGATAACGGGTTAAAAACTGGAAAGCACAGAAACAAGGGTGACAGGACGATAACTGTTGAGATCAAAAGCTTCTCCATGTTTTGTAATATGAGGAAGAATCGCATTCTTCCATGGAGAGGAGAAAGAATTTTGTTCCAAAAAAGGAAGAACAATAGGTGGTAAGAAAGCAAACTTTGGGACCACATTTTTACCAAGAGGGGTGGAATATCATCCGGAAGCTGGGATTTGAAAACACCTAGATTTGGGGAAGCTCGGCGGATCCATCCGGCAGTTATGACAGGAAAAACATGGTTAGGAACAAGAGAGAAAGAATTAAGGGTGACACGAGCGGCACAGTTCAAAGCGAACCAAGAGACAGAAACTTGCATCAAAAGGATCGTAGACTAGACGGCCGGAAGTATGGGTAATAGTTGAGTATTTGAAAGCGGAACAAATTACGAGATACTGCATTTATCACGGGCCAGAACGGTCTACTACCGGTGATGAATGAGATTAGGTGCTCAGCTCTGTGACGTAAGGGGAGTCAAAAAACAATCCTAGTCAGAAGAATCGTAAATTTAAAAAGTCTGCCTAGATTTAGGCATCACGGTGCGACATGAAAGTAATCGAAAATGCAAAGGTGCAGTGATCCGGCGGGCTTACGGGAGAGAACACATGTGAGGATAAAATGAAGCCTGTACGAACGGTTGTCAGTATCGTCACGGATGCTTGTAGGGAGGTCAACTGTACCATTTGCCGCATTATTTCGGACTTATTTCATAATAATTCGTACTAAGGACACAAGTCCAGCAAGATCAAGCCACTTGCATGTGCCACTTGATTGGGCCATTGATACACGGCTCCGATAAGTCCAAAATAGGACGCGCTATACGTTCACACCACTGCACGTTCGCGCATCGGTGGTGCCTGATATCAGTGTGTTGCTCCATGGTGCGGTGGGGAAAGCGGATAGGCATGATCTTGAGACACCGATTGACTTTGACTGGATACAATCTCTCACGCCAACCGATAAGGCGAGATGACCTGTTGCTGGACTGTCACGTATGCACTGGATATCGTGCACGAAATCGAGGTGTATCGAACGACGTGGATCTCGGGGGAGGGGGAAAATGGCTTATATAAAGTTAATCAATAAGTCCTAGTAAACAGACTTTCTGGCAAGAAATAAGACTTTTGTCCTTTTCGTAGCACTTCGGATTCTTCTGAATGTATTAGAAGCCGTTAGAGGTAACATTTTCCTAACGAACGGTTTTCTGTAAACTTTGACCTCACTTGAATATATCCGTCTGCGAAAAACGAGGGATTTCCGAACGGATGCTCACTTAGGGTCCCGTCCGAACGGTCAGTTTGCAATCACTGAGTTGTAAGTGATTCACTCACAGAAATTTAAATACTAATGCGCCACCGTACTGATATGACCAGGTATACGCACATTAGTGAGGACCATTAGGTTAAAATTCGTTGCGAAACTGGATTGAAGTTTGAGGATAAATGGAGTCTTGCAGTCTCCTGGTCACTGATTGCAGTTGGTCCTACTCACTTCCGCCATACACTTACTGACTGAATACGATCTTCATATGCACGTAGGATCAAACTAAGCTGAAGTAAGTGAGTTGTGTTTGACATCGAGAACGAACGATAAACAATATCGCGTTTGCTAGGAAGAAAGCGCCATATCTACTCGCATAACAGAGAGTTAAATTATTTAGGAACATGGAAAATCAGTTCGAATTTGGATAGACAGATATTCATTGAAGGAAATGTCAACACTGTTCCCAATCTTCGGAAATACGTCCTTTTCACTATGTGGGACACTTAAATTACACTCATTCTTGCAACCGTAAATGGATGGTCATTGTGAATGCTGGGAGCACGGTTTCACATGATAGTATCTCGCAGACAGCATTCCTTGTCCGATATCATTGGTAAATGAGAATGAAGGTTAAATATTCACGTAAGCATGGCGAATTTCAAATTAAATCAGAAAGTCAATGGGAATCAGCAAAATGAAAATCTGTGATTGAAATCGGGCAGTACCTGCTAGATGGCCTTTCACGTGCTCAAGATGGGTGACAAACTGCTGTTTGAAATTCGACCAAATATCAGTCGTGTTCCGGGAAAGATTTGCCAGCAAAGGGGTTATAAAATCACGATGCATGTTTTCTTCACAAGCCGGTAGCATTCGATATCAATTACTGGTCCGTTGTTGCCGAAAGACCTATGTAAACAGCGGATAATTCTGCGTTTTGATGTTCCTTCCTGGTTGGGACATTTTGTTCGTTAATAAACACGAACAATCAATTCTGCTATCCGATGCAATTAGCTCCACGTCACCTTCATTTTCCAACCGAGAATCCACATCGCTCGATGTGTCAACTTCGATTCCCTTAATGAAGGCGTAGAGATGAGCAAAAACGATTATTCATTTGACTTATGAAATTTATTTTTGGCATGATAACCGGCAGCCCAGTTTCCATACTTGAAATAGAGGACCAGATAAATCCCAAATGGGTTTTGATTTGGTAGCGATCGGGGCGATAACGAAGCTGACTACTGCCGTGCCAAAATTATTTCTACACCCACTCTACCTCACCGGACACTTGTGGGACGGATCTTCGACTGCTATCCTTCCTCTTTTTGATCGGTTTTAATAATCGGAATCCAGTTGGTCAATCATCCTTTCATCACCCTCAACCTGTAACCACTTGCCAATCGTCCACCAGTTATTTCAGTGTATCTTTCCTATCATTATTATTATTATGGTTTCTGTTCTCCAGAATTCCCTTCGCCAAGTCCTCTCCCTGATTCTTTCCATACCCAGGTAATCAGGCTTACTTATCAATTCGTTGTCCCTAGATGTCGAAATCCCTTTATTCTGAGGAGTGCAAAGATTTAAAACACCGGCCATCCTTCCATAATTCCAATGGCTTACCGTCTTTCCGTAAATAAACGCAAGGACAACAAACTAAGCGTTGGATGCGCCGCACATGCATCCCCCTTACGATATTTTGACTCTAGGGTTTATCCATTTTGAAGTAAACACTGGTAAAAATGGAGATTACATACATAAGGTCGTCTTGTATACTAACGAAAATTCGGTGGGTTCGGCCTGTAACCAGTGTCTTTTGACGTCATGAAATCCGGAGGTTACAATATGATTTGAAGGATGCAAAGGGGATAGATCGAATAATTTGACGCTAGATCGTATCGAACACATCGCTTCGCCGATAAAGCGAAAAAATAGGAGGGAGCTCAGCAACAAGAAATTAGGCTGAAACAAATTCAGAAAAATTGATGTGGAACTTTCTCACGTGTTAAGAAAAGATTTCGAAATGCAACGGTCATACTCGGCAAAGTTTGCAGTCACCAGTAGTGTGAGTCTCTAGCTGTAGACGTATGAAAGACCGCGTCAGGAAAGCCTCGGCGTAAACATTATTATCCACCGGTGCGACGTTAAAGAACAGAGAACGATGTGATAAATGATACAAGTCCAAACAGGAAACCCAATGGAGCATCATGAACGTAACAATCGGATGGACCATACTTCGGAACATGTATTACGCCCTTTACTGTTGACATGATAACCGGGAAATACCCATTTGACAACGACGATCCAACATTCATAACCCTATAAATTCGACCTTTGGGACGGATGAAGCCTCGAAAACAATAGCACATCAACTAATAGTGTCGTACTATTTACCCTCCAATGATACAAATTTTATGGTCAAAGAGGAATTTTAATTACCTTTCTGGACTGTATCCATCCGGTTATCGACAGCATCCTCAATACTCTTGATGAGTGTACCAAAGAGGATTTTTCAAAAGACCTTCTTGAGTGAAAGCAGACTCAATGTAAACCGTAAGACGAAGTGAGTTCGTACCTGGACGGATTTGTTCGACGCATACCAGAAAACAGTTAGAGGAAGCAACCAAGGGAGAGTGGAAATACCAGCAGAGACCAGAGGTATTTAAGCAACATAACTGTAGTAAGACCATGGGTGAGGAGTGCGAAGTGAAGCCACGACCTGGTGCCAAATTGACCGTTTTGTTCCTGAGCGATGGGTCATGCGATATTGAGGCTGAGTCACGTCTGGACCACAAAACTGGCCAGCAAGCCCGTCTGGACTCTGATTGATGACCCAAGGGGCATTGATGGATTGTGGCCCATAGGATAGATATGGAACCAGCCAGGCCCTCTAGTTCGCGGACAGACTGGAAGTGGTCTGATTTCGAGGAACGCTCAAAGGCGACATTCTAAATGAAGATAAATACAAGGCAGTCGTGTTGTCGGGCCAGAGATCACTTGGTTGTTCTGGCCTGGGAAAGTCGAGTGAGATTACACTAGAACCGAGGCAACCGATTGAGGGCACTAGAGCTGACGACCACGAAAACCAGCTTACAAAATAATGAGCAAGATGATTATTTGCCAACGGTTGTCACCACATCAACGATCCATGATTCCTAAGCTAACTAAGCGAAATATAATAAAAGTAGCATGTTCTGGATAAAATAGACAAATGTGGAGCTAACCTCCGTTATCGTCGAGGGTGCGAACATAATCGGAATCTAACGTGATATGGTATGATGGTTTGGGCGCCACCATGATTCTTCGAGCATGCAGGATGTGTCATCTCAGGCCGAAGATTCAAGCATGCTCGGAAGATTAACGCGAGGCCTGACGAAATAGTCGCCTGGTCCCGGTTCACCATGTTGGGGTTGACTTGAGCTGGAAACTTGATCGCGGAAGAATAATTAATGTAAACAAGTGGAATTCCATTCAGCCACTCCACGGGGCTCCGCGGGGAGGTTTTTGGAACCAAAGGCTTTGGTCGAGAAGCTTAATCGTCCTGCCGCTTGGCGACTAGAACCCTAACAATGACTGTCCATCAATCTCCATGACTCGTAGAGCCATATTAAATTCGGTAGTCCAGGGTAGTCAGGACAGCGCTGTCAACTGATTCGAACAAAGTGGGTAGTGATAAGTAAACATCTGCCCAGAGTTACCCATGTGGGTTAACTCCTAACTACCTTGTGGGTGAGACTTAAGTCCAAGACTTCAGTTGGGGTTCCCAAAGAAAACCTTCATTCGCGGTGTGGGCAACCGCGCAAAAGACGAATTTTATACCGAACTGGTCACTCTGGTTTGCAATAACAAAGACTCTGACATTTTATTGCTGACTGGTGATCCCGCTGTGCAAGCTGGAAAACCTAGTGCACCGAAAACTTGTTTAGATGTGTGTTGGGCCCTGCCCACTCAGCGTGCGGTTAACAGGGATAGGCTCTGCCCGTTTCCTGCGAACAATCAGTTCCTCCTGTCTAGCAAGAATTTCTGAAAAAGTCTGCGTCAAACAGCGACACTGCGCTCCAATTCCACATTTGCTCTGAACTGGATCGACTACATAGCATTATGCTGCAGTTGATGCGGTTCTGGCCATAACTGCAGGTCGCACTGGTCTACGTATGTAGAATCCGACCATACGTTAGGTTCAGCACGATTTTCTCTGCAGCTCACTGACCATCAGCGCAAATTGCAAACCTTTTCTGCAGTGCACCATTTTTCTGATCGGTATGCTCGTATCAGTTACGGGCAAAAAGCAAGCAAGCCAAAGACTCTAATGAACAACAACGTTGGTGAGTAGTGGGGTCAAATCATCCAGGTGATGCCCATGACAGTAGGCTTTGCCGGGGGTCCTGGATTCGATGTCCACAAAAAACCATACGTTCTTCAAGTGTCGCTGAATCTAACGGCTAAAGGCACTTGTCGAAATACTGCAAGAAGGTGAATGATATGACACGGCATCTACGTCGCAAGTAACGGCAAGTGCTAAGACTCATTGTAAAAACGGGTGAACCGAGGTAGCCAATGGAATGGAAGTTGCAGGCATTTCAACAGACAACCAACGATTGTTTCAATTTATACGCGATACCGGCGAACGGCGAAATCTGGTTAGTGAAACTTCATTCGATATATAAAGCGATCCCATGTATGGCAGACAGCACATGCTTGACCGTCGGGCTGATTGCTTCAAAGAGCAGTTTAGCTGTTGGCGCGTTAATGTGGCTACTCTAACGTCGACAGCTGTGAATCCTTGAGAGGTTTCACATGACACCAACGAAATTGGAAGGAGAGTCGAACATTCGACTATTGGGGGGGGGGGGAGAAAGTCGGCCGGCCCTAACGAACAGTTCTTTTCAAATTGGTTGGAGGCATTGATAAAATCACTTACCTCTTTGACAGGTGATATTTAGAACGAAGAATGAGTTTCGTTCCCATGGGGCAAACCATTGATTATAGGCATCTCCAAGAAAGGAACAAGCAGTGGCTGTAACAATCGTTGTGAGATCAGTTCAATTATGACAGTCACTAAGGTTTTAGCTTCGTTAATGTTTCGCCGTCTACCATCGATTTGCGAAAGTAACGTCCACGCAGTGCGAGAAAGGCAGTGGTTAGTAGGGCTCCCCGTTGTTGAAAGCTGAACAGTGATATTGGCGAACCAAAGAAATCCAAGGAGCCTCGGAAATAGGATGTGTGAAACGTTTTCCGGGAACGCCTATTAGGCACTCCTGTCTTCCAGTACCTAGGATCTGTAGATCGTGGATCTCACCTAGTGTCAGCAATTTTAAAATTCCGAGGAATTCTTAATCGCACTGCTTCAAATCAGTTGTCCGTCCGACAGCCGTCAATTCATTATGCTTTTCGGGCCTCGTGAAACTACCGACTTAGTTCACCGATTCCTACTGACTATTGTCATTTGTTCGTCCAGTTACGTCGAATGATCGCGACAATGGAATAAGACTGCCAACTTCATAATGAGGAATATTTGTCCCTATTTGATTATCCAATCATTCTCACTTTGAAGGTTTTCAGTACCGGAAGGGCGTTGTTGGGTAAGAGTGTAAATTTGTTTGTAAAACTTACCTTGAGGAAGATTATTCATGCTAATCGAAAGGTCGGCAAAAATCATATTCTCAATCGACAAAGCAGTTCTGAAATTAAAAACATTCACATTGGATCTAGCACATGGCTTTTTGAATTTACAACACACTCCGAAACTAGTTCGGACCCGATACGTTTAACCTACTCATTTTCCTCCCCTGACATTGTATATACACCCTTAAAAGACTAGAATGCATTTCTACAAAAGCTGGAAAAGCTAAACCTGGGGAATCCTAACTCTACATACTGGTCCAGTATCAGTGTATTTCCTCGATTCGCATGAGCCTGGGGGACTTCCACCACGATGTTTTTGATAATCTCGCTCATCTGCACATCCAGAGTCAGTTTGAGCACACGACCATTAACAGACGCGTGCTCCAATTGGGCGGAATGACTAGGTTCTCTCAGGTCCGAAACACCGACATCTAGTACTGAAAGTGCAAAACACATACAGCAGGGAGCTACAGCTCTCACCAGTCTGTCTAGTGTTTGGCGCGCATGTTCCGCAGATGCAAGAAACGGTGTCATAATTTTTCTTCATTTGCCTACCTCCAAAAGCACCCTACCTTAAACAAGAATGAAAAAATTGGACGATTTTCATGAACAGCGCCGGTCTTTTCGAATGAACTTGATAGTTTATCGTAGAGCATTACACGACAGTAGGTATGCGCACACAATGCCCGTGTGAGACTCATGAATTTCACCGGCATATACTTCCGCTGAAGATCATTAAATCATACCTTTCGGTTGAGTGGATCGAATAAACGTTTCAAATCGATAGGAACCAACAACTGTTGGGCGATAGTGTGTGTGTGTGTGTGATGCATTTGGAGTTGCTAGTCAGGGAGGAAAATCTGGTGGAAATAACATCTACCTGGGCGAAATCTGACTTGCTATTCTCGGATGGTATTCTCACGAACCGATGTCAGACGACGAAAAATTAACGAAACTTACAAGATACGCTTAAAACAGTCATCAACTAGAACGCATAAACGAAGGCAACCGGAATCTAGTCTAAAAGAAGCGCATAAGCCTCATCAACCAGGACTATTCCTAAATCATTTTAACTTGTAACTCGAGCCAAAAAAGGCGATTTTAATTTAATCTCATTGCTCAGCAAAATGTTCAGTTGGATCCATGTTCTTCATGAATTTTTCGGATGTTCATTGCTGTAAACTCACATTTGATTCGTACCATAGCTGACTACGATCGTTGAAGCCCCAACAGTAAACAAACGTGTATGTACTGTCTCACGACTGCAGAATTTTAAATTGTCGAACTACTCCTGATGAACGATTGAGTAGAAAGTAGTATAACGCAATATGAAAAGTCAAATATAATCCTCAAAAGTGATGGGGTTTTTACTTAGAATCTGCTGTTAGAAATCCATGGTACAATGCGGCATTGGATTAGTAAAACAAAAATGAAATATGTCCCGGAGAAATCTGAGAAGCTCATTGAATTCAGCCGGCTGGTTGCACTTTGTACGTCTTCATTCGCAACTGCCGTTCCCGTTCCAAATTACAAACCATGTGCCAATGCTCCAAAGTGGCTTGTTCATCACCATAGCTCAAGCACAAAAGCCTGAAAAAGAAACATGGTTTTACGAAAGAAATCAATCACGAATTTGAAATGATTTCTGCCTATTTGGTTTTCTTTCGATGTACGACGACACTAGAAATTGAAGCGTAGGAAATAAACTAAGTAATAGCGACTGGGGACAGGATGTACTTGCGTATGGACTAATCAACTTAAAACGGAATCAAATAAAGCATAGGCGTGTGTTTGTGTTTCGTAATAGCTTCGAAGCATAACGTGCTCTGTAAGTCCAGGAAAGAACATTTACAGACGCATCTCAGCTGCATTAAGCATTGAAGTACTTTCATGCATGTCAACGGACAAATTAACAAAAAATCCATCCAGACTTTCAGCGTCCGGCCTATCGCATTAGACTTCATGCCAGAACAATTCTCGCCCTTGAAAGTAACCGTGAAAGAAAGTTTGTTGACGGATGGAAATCCACTTGTAACGGATTCTTCGTAAGCCTGTGTGGAGTCAGTCTAGTTCAAATACTGTAGACAGTGACTCGGACTGCTTCTCTACACCTCTGTTACGTGCACTAGTTTATAAACAAAGAACACTCAATACGCCGAATGAACGCCGAACAGATAAATGAGCCTCACTCACAGCAGCTACTGTCGATCTTGAGTGGATGACTAACTACCGAGGATTTTGCATCAACAAAATAAACCGGTGATGACCGAGTTGGAACTTCAGACGACGATCCTGTAGATCTCCGACTGACACACCCTGCTATTAATGACGCCTTCACAAGACTGAAAACCACTAGTTGCAGATGCTCTACAGCAGCAGCTCTAAGGAACAATTAGGACGTAAATGGACATATGGGAACAATTGTAAAAGCGAAGACGTTCTGACTAAACAAGCAATTCTTACTGTGTGCAGAAAAAGTAGTAGCAGATGAAGGGAAGATTTGCCACTTACCGATTGGTTTTGGGTTACTGTACTCTTGAAACAAGATCAGCAGAATGTTTCAAGGAAATTCGAAATAATTGCTGTAGGCCATTACTACTACCACCGGGTGCGAAAACCAAAATCACCAACGAGAGTACAACAAAAGACGCATTTTACGAATGAGGTTTATGCGAAATAAACCAGCTAATTAATTGAACTACAAAATAGAGGACGACAAATAACACAGTGTAATGTCCGAGCATGACGTGATTGACAACCAACGTTCCAGTTACCCTAGTTAACCCGTGCCAAAGACGTTTTTAATTCAGGAAATCGAAAAATCGAATACGTGTCGTAAAGAGAACATAATATAGGGCATATCCATTCTTCCGAACACCTTGAACACCAAACATTAAACAGAATATGAACTTCGACTAACCAACGAGCAACTCGAGCATCAAAAGATTGCGAAATAACACATCAATATCATCATCATCGATCAGTATTAGGCAGCAAAGCAAGCCCCACTGATAGCATCTTTTTTAACAGAGTTCCACGCTACCAAACAAAGGGTCAATGTGCAAGGGGAACAAGGAGACGACATACACAGTCGGGAAAATCACAGAATACCGTTGCACCTTACACAAGAACTGCAGCCTAACTGTATAAATGAGATAATAATAAAAATAATAATAATTCCGCTCCGACAGAAAATGACAACACGAGCACCACTGTTCACGGTTAACTACTATATTCTTCAGTGTTTCCAGCCAGCCAGTTGACGGGTCTTTCGAACCCTAACCACGAAGGCGTGAGACACCTACTTAACCTAAGTTCGCTGTACCTTTTCTCATTCCACGTTCTCACGTCATCTGTTGGTCTCAACATGGTTTTTCCTACTCCATGAGAAGAACACAAAATACTGCATTAGGTGGCAGGCGAGTGTACACGATAGGCCAAACAAGACCCAACCAGCGCAATCTACTCAGTTTCAGACGCGGGGGTAAGGCAATCGTGTAACAAAGAGACTACACCTTGACGTGGTGTGACGGCTTGCGTGCCTCCATGATCCAACGAGCTATACAGGATGGCTTATCACAAGCCGAAGATCCAATCATGCCTGGAAGGTCAATGGGTAGAGGCCTGATGAAGTGGTCTCCTGGTCCTCCAAGTTAAGGGTTGAGCTGAGTTAGCAGCTCAGTCGGAAAAACGAGTGGAGGAATAAATGATCCAAGTAGATGGGCCCCCACTCAGCTATTCCCCGCTGCCTTGCGGTCAGGTTCTTATCGGAACCAAAGGCTTTGGTTGAGAACCCTAATCGTTCTTCTGCTTAGCGGCTGAACTCCCTAGCAATACCCGTCCATTATTCCCCATGAGTTACACGCCTGAAAATAATTCCATACTGCATGGGTCGTCGCGCAGGATAATCAGGACCGCGCTGCCCATTGCATCGAGCGCAGGTGGGGTGGGTAGTGATAAGTATGCTACTGCTCAGAGTTCCCTCTCTTTTATTCAACCTGTCTCTTCTGTCTCCAACCCAATCTGTTTGCCCCTTCTGCCTACCCATAGTATCTCCATTGCTAACACACCCGATACTCGCAACGGTTTGTTGTCAAGTAGTGTAGTAGGTGGTTTTCAGTCTGTTAGCTCACGTTTTCTCAAGCCTCGTCAGCCTGTGGATTTCGGTTCTTTCAATGCGCGCGCTTAATGCGGGCTGGCCAACAGGCGTGTTTGGATTAACTTTCGACTGATGTCTGCCGCATGAGTGGAACACGAATTCAGGAATTCGGAAATCGAGTAGAGTGATTCAACTAACTGCATCAAACGTCTCGTCAAGATATTTTCTTTGCACTTCAGGAGACTAAGCAGCTCAAGCCGTGGGTCAACGCGGTGTAGGAAGTCTTGAGTGAGAAAACTGAAGTAGCCCTTTTAGACTGGATTCCAGTCTACAGCCACTTGTGTGGCATGAGACTGCAGGGAGCAGTGGGCGTCCGAAAGGATA
>LUCM01010243.1:0-37535 GCA_008360955.1 Fasciolopsis buskii | reverse complement strand
TATCCTTTCGGACGCCCACTGCTCCCTGCAGTCTCATGCCACACAAGTGGCTGTAGACTGGAATCCAGTCTAAAAGGGCTACTTCAGTTTTCTCACTCAAGACTTCCTACACCGCGTTGACCCACGGCTTGAGCTGCTTAGTCTCCTGAAGTGCAAAGAAAATATCTTGACGAGACGTTTGATGCAGTTAGTTGAATCACTCTACTCGATTTCCGAATTCCTGAATTCGTGTTCCACTCATGCGGCAGACATCAGTCGAAAGTTAATCCAAACACGCCTGTTGGCCAGCCCGCATTAAGCGCGCGCATTGAAAGAACCGAAATCCACAGGCTGACGAGGCTTGAGAAAACGTGAGCTAACAGACTGAAAACCACCTACTACACTACTTGACAACAAACCGTTGCGAGTATCGGGTGTGTTAGCAATGGAGATACTATGGGTAGGCAGAAGGGGCAAACAGATTGGGTTGGAGACAGAAGAGACAGGTTGAATAAAAGAGAGGGAACTCTGAGCAGTAGCATACTTATCACTACCCACCCCACCTGCGCTCGATGCAATGGGCAGCGCGGTCCTGATTATCCTGCGCGACGACCCATGCAGTATGGAATTATTTTCAGGCGTGTAACTCATGGGGAATAATGGACGGGTATTGCTAGGGAGTTCAGCCGCTAAGCAGAAGAACGATTAGGGTTCTCAACCAAAGCCTTTGGTTCCGATAAGAACCTGACCGCAAGGCAGCGGGGAATAGCTGAGTGGGGGCCCATCTACTTGGATCATTTATTCCTCCACTCGTTTTTCCGACTGAGCTGCTAACTCAGCTCAACCCTTAACTTGGAGGACCAGGAGACCACTTCATCAGGCCTCTACCCATTGACCTTCCAGGCATGATTGGATCTTCGGCTTGTGATAAGCCATCCTGTATAGCTCGTTGGATCATGGAGGCACGCAAGCCGTCACACCACTTCAAAGTGTAATCTCGTTGTGACCAAAAATAAACGACACTTCGGAAATGTCGCAGGTAACCATAGAACGGAATGTGGCCGGAGATGAAATCCGCGCTTGAAGGCCGTCACAAAATGCGAAATTCTGAGTCCTTATAAAGAACTTGCCTTTTTTATTCAAATTTGATAATCGCATTAATGACTGAAAACGCAAAAACCGTAAGCGACGGAAAAAGACTGGAATCCTTAACTTGAGTTTTCGAGGATCGCTTCTCGACCTCGATGAAACAAGTACCAGTTAATAATGATCTTATACGCAGTTGTTCCAACAGGCTGAAGTTGAAATGAAGTTTCATAATCATCGCATGAATTCTTGAATTCGCTGACTGAATCCCAGGGTAGCAGAAGCATGCAGGGTAGTTTTCCTAAGCCGAAAATATAGTCGCAGCAAACCAATAACTGATGCCTAAATGGAGTCCCGTCGACTGGAGTCCTGATTCTATAGCAAAATAGCTAGCCCGTGAGGGACCAATTCCAGCAAACAAAGGCGCAGCCAAGCAGCTTAGAGGCCGATGATGGTCAAGCGTCTGTCACCAAAAGGGTCAGAGATTCAAATCTCAGACCCGTCGACCACTTTCGTGGTAGATGGCAATTCGGTGTCTTCTGGCTCACCACCATACATGACCTAATGATATTCATGTGGTTCTATGCCATCTAGTGGGCCCCAGTGGTTATATGGGGCACGCCCTTCCCATTACACTCGCAGATGAAGCGTGTCATGAAAAAACCCACTGGATGGACGAAATGGTGGAGTATGCGGGACTTCTCCCGACTGTGTGAGAAGTCACCACAGTCTACTAGCAACTATCGGCCCCCTAACGTGAGCAGCCTCAAGCAAAAGTGATGCTACCCCATCCCAGTCTGCTTAATCCACTGAATACAAAGCAAAAGACTTGAACTGATTGCCGAAAACCATTCGACTCACCAGGCAAAATAAAAACAGAGTAAGAATGACGATAGCCAGCACGAGAGTTGAGGAAACTTCCCGTCTGGTGTTTCGGCTGCAGTCCTGTGTTGGTTAAGATTTTGGAATCAAACTCTCTGGTTAAAGACCCCAAAGGGAAGTCCCTTTTTGCGACGTGACCAGCCCCAAAGTACCGTCCGAACACGTACCATCAACACTAGTTCTAGGAGTCGAAATAAACACCGACTATTCTGGATGACGAGAATGATAACAGCACAACAAATGTTTCATGATAGCGTTCGCGGAATGGCAATTTAAGTTTTAATTTCAATAGTGACACCCATTAGCCCTGCACAGACGTGCTCAGTTTTTGGCTGCTACCTCACAGCACCAACTACTCAAAGAGAAGGACGATAGATAGTGAAGATTCGACCGAAAAACAAAAAGTTGGTCAACTACTTAGAACAGAAGGGATTTCGGATGCAAGAGCGTCACTGATTGTCGCACTGAGCCATATTATCTATTGTCACCAACAGCCGCTTGGAGGGACCTCGTGCAGTAGTCTGCTTTAAGATTTCATACTTTTTTCCATGTCATCGACTGGCCACTTCAAATCGCCTTTAACCATTACCTATGTCTCG
Source organism: Fasciolopsis buskii (assembly GCA_008360955.1). Classification (NCBI taxonomy): domain Eukaryota; kingdom Metazoa; phylum Platyhelminthes; class Trematoda; order Plagiorchiida; family Fasciolidae; genus Fasciolopsis; species Fasciolopsis buskii. The sequence continues at coordinate 34,989 of LUCM01010243.1, read as the reverse complement.
GGAAACAGCCATTTTATGGGCATGAGTTAACCACCTAAATCTAATAATCAGCAACTGTTTTCAAGACTAGGGTGATCATGGACGCCCCGAACTCGGATGGGGGCTTGCTCCTACGCTCTGGTGGGCTAAAATATGTAAAGATCCCTAGTCAATCTCAATGGTATGCGCAGTTTTTACCAGTAGGGAGGACTTCGGATCGGCAGTGGTCTGGCGGTCAACATAACGGCGTTTTAATCTTAATATTGCGAGTTCGAATCATCCCATCGCCAGCCGAATTCGCCACTTAACAGGCCACCACCGCAAACTCCTTCCGGAAAAATGATGCACATTTTCGTCTCACAATTGACAGAAGGTAAGAAAATAAGAAGGGACCGAATCGTAGGACTTAGCACCTAAGTTACTGATGAAAGTCTCCCAGCATATTCTACCAATACAACGGCGTTATCGTACATCTGCTCGCAACGGCCATGGTTCGGAGCCATATGGCAGCAGTGACCTTGAAACTCTTGCATGCGTTCGACCTTCGATCGGTAAGCGGATGCTACGACGCCAAGAATGCCCCAAATTAGTGAATAAGTGAATTCTGAACACGTGAAGATACTTCATCTGATATAGGACCACCCGGTGAGATACAAATATCCAAGTAACTAAATCTACCCACCCTATTATCCTGCAAGAAAAAGGTTCGGCTTGGAGACGATCCAGTCCTCCAGCAGCATTTTACAATTTGAAAATACAAAACTTATCCCCAACATAGGTGGCAGATTATCGCTCATATGATTAAGAAAGGAGGGGCAACTCTTATTGAAAAGAAAAGACGAAAGTGAGCAACTCTGACGAACATCACTTTTGATGATGAACTCCATTGAACCACCGCAGCACGAATTCCGCTTTGTTTATTTGAATACAAAGACTGGAAAAGTGAAATGAGTTTCATTGATACACCCTTCAACGAGGCTCAGCGCCACCACAGTGCTCAATCGACTGAACCAAGTGTCGTTTTCAGATCAACAAAGAAAAGGAGCATGACTGTACGGAAAGTGAGCCGATCTTTCGAGATGTCCGAGAAGGAAGACTCGGGCAATATAATCCCCATCACGACGAAATCTCACGCATACATCTTTCAATGCGATATTTACCAAGCCACTGTGATTTGTGGGTTAGGACTTATCACATTCCCCATAAATCGTCGCAATCATCCATTCACACCAACGCATGATTTAATCTGCGGCTTGAGATAAGCCAGTCAAAAGAACAAGTGCATTGATTAAGCTTTAATGCTCAATGCACCTGATCCCACCCAGCTTTCGTACATTAAAGTTGATAAGGCCATCTTGTCACCCCTCCTTCGCCTTCACAACGTTGGATTCAGAGTGACCACAGTCAATGACAACCGGCGGTATGCAACAATCTAGTCAAGGTAGTCAGCTCGTTATATAGGAACACTATGAAAACCTTGATCAGTGGACTAGTTAGAGTAAAAACTAATTAGACTGCCGGCCCATGATCCATGGGACGGCTGAAGTCTTTAAGTGACATGGTTAAACCCCACAGTCAGACGTTCTTGAATTCAAAATCTCTCGTCTTCTATACGATTCGTACTATTTATTTTTTTACGAATGTCCCACTATTCTCCGTTCATTTCTTCCCAGACTATACAAAATTGTGAGGTAATGATCGCAAACAGAGAAATTCAGTAAGGTTAGTGGTTGCAAAAACTGAAAACTGTCAGACCTTAAAACAAAGTAGACTATCCATTCTGTTGACTGCACACGTTATTTTTCCCAATTGTTTCGAAGTGCAGAAGACGGGGCCGAATCGCTTCACTTAGAGGGGAACGGATAAGATAAGACGAATCATATACATTCGGAAGCAACTAACAAATTTTGGCATATGTTCGGGTGGATCCGTTGCTTCCAGCTTCGCACACCGTACACACTTATTAAGCTCCAATAGTTCAGGTGATGCAGGAGTTACACTTTCATCATATCTTCTACGTGAGCATATTGGTAGCCGGAACACTATTTCAACATAAGTTCTATAAGACCGTATCTGAGTGATTCATTGACAGCCCCGTGATACTGAACCAGAGATGAGAAAATGGATCAAAAAATTACCTTAATTATTGAAGGACCAACGGATACTATCAATACGCGTGCGTTTGTCTCCCATTCTTGGGTGTAAAACTGGAAATCATAAGGGACACGTTGTTGTGTTGCCAGGAGGTTTATGGCACGCAGGTTGAGTAATCCACGAGCTTGCAATTGCCCCGTAGTCATTCGTGTCTCGTCTGCAAGAACCTAAAGAGAGCGAGAATCAAAATGAATGTGACAGATGGTAAGCTGGCAGCATCAAGCCTCTCTATTCACTGAAAATAAATTGGCTAGTAATTCCTCCTGACCTGAGTCCCATTGGGTAATTGCAATCGACCGGCGTTCAACACTCCCTTTGTGGAGTCGCGGATTGGCATCAAACAAGGACCGTTGTTGAGTGCATTTAAATTTACATCCACAGTGGAAAGATGGGTAACTAAAGTAGGCAGCAGATTGAGTAGTCGTCGCAACAACTCAGAAGACTGATCCAAATCACTCTGAACTTCCATCGCCTCCCCGTTCGAAGAGGTATCTTGAACCATGTCGGTGTCCGCATTCTGACAAATCAGGTTGAGTGCAGGAAGTGTCGTCGGATATGGACTATCAACCGGTAACCTGTGAAATGGCAAAACAACGAAATATTGACGATAGTCTTTGCAGAGGACTAGAACATGTCTAAAGTGCAGCTATAAGAAAACCCAATGAGGAAGTAACAAGAAAAGTCGCTCTCTCCTGACATAAAAACAGTGCAGTGTTATTCGTTCTACCGAGTAGAAAAACATGGCGTGCAGCATACCACTCGTACAGTGTGAACAACCGGAGCGCCATAAAATGCCACCACTGAGAAACAGAGCAACCGACCACCGAGCAATGGCCGACAAGCATGCGTCGAATACACGTAGGCATACAGACAACCCACCCCAGTTGGATCCTGATTCTGATTAGGTCTCCGCATGAGCGAAATGTGCTCTCATTATTGACTGTTTCGGCTGACTGCTTGTGCCGCTTACTCCATACGTCTTTTGCCGGAGGAGCCGTTTTTACAAACACACGAGGTCGAAAGCGAATGCCCAGAGCTATCAACTAACCTCTGGCAGTCGGTCCAGGAGAGATGGCAAACTCGGATTTCGAAATGCCTACCGGAGTGCACCAAACACGACGGTATGGTCATGGCAATGTTGAACACTCGGAACGTCTAGCCCCATCCAAAATGACCAATCAGTCACCAACCCCAAGTGGATTGCGACACTCTCAGGTCATCTTACTGTCCTGCAGGTTGGACGGTTATATTAAAGGCTCGATGTAGGGTGTCCTAAATCACATCTTAATTTTGGTTTGAACAACCGTGTAGTATCTAGCCGACTGATGAACCATGGGATCCCGATGGACGGCTGATGACATGAAGGCGGAGAATAGAAAAACTATCATGTGTGTGAGTATGTGTGTTGAACTTCACACAATGTTTCCCTTTCCTTCCTCTTCCTCACTCGTCGTTTTCCTCCTTCATTTTGGTTCTGGCAGGATGGGATTTGTGCACAAAGATTTAAAATAAAAAAAAATAATGACCGGGCTACACAAGACACGTCGTCTTCACGTCATATGCAGCTTGAACTGCTCCGATGACCGACATTACTGTCGATGATAGTGAATCGCAAAAACCACGGGACTCGTGTATCGTGTATATAGCACCTTCCCCTGTTTGTTCAATTTCATGCTTCGCCACTCTCGCTTCTTACTGTTTGCTTGTGGTCAATCTCCGACTAGCGTCAATGCACGCATTTTAGTTTTCGGAGATTTCAGTTCACCATCCCACATCATTCCGGCTGTTGACTGCGAGCCATTTGCGTCTTTTATCTGTATATTTTTAGCTACGCGGTTAAAGATTGCCTGTATTGCCCATCTCAGACTGCCCGCTTATCACAACTGATCGGGTTTGAGGTTTAAACTGTGTTAAGAAATTTAGTATCAGTTTTATAATCACAATGTCGATCACGCCATTACCGTTCCAAACGATGATGTTTTGAAATCTTTCAGTAGCATATGTCGACTGCTACCGGTTCACTTTTTGTACCTGAACGTCGACGTAACCTCGACTGCGCGAAATTCGTTGTCGTTAATCCGTGGGATCCCAAATGGTCCAAATTTCAAGATAGATGAAATTCCCCGGAAATAGTGCCATTAATCAGGTTCTGATCTCTCCACCCACCCTGTGCTAGCAAGAACGGGCATTTGAGGATCCTGAATGAAGTCTTTGATGAAAAGCATATATTCACAGTCGAGATTCTTGAATGAGATTGTGATATTTCATTTCCTGGAAATCAATCATCCATTAATAACCATGTACATGAAGTCCCTTGTCATCATCCCTCCACGGTATGTATGACACTATTGATATGTAACGTAGAACAACAGACCAGTACAAACGCCAAGCTGACCTACCTGGTAGTGAACAAACAGGGCCGCTACCGCCTTGTGTATCAAATGAGATTTATATACTTCATTCAACCCTATGAACAAGTAGACGCCGCCTTCACAGAGCCCATTTGGACGCAATCTAGTGGGTCCATTTGTTGCCGGCCTCAGACAAAAGATGCCCAACTATATTTGGAAAATGCATCGATACCCTCGTTCTGTCAATGACCCAGTTATGATCAGTACCACATAAATAAGGATGAAAAGCAACTAGTTAACAAACAGAACACAGTTCACCTCAATGTCGCAATAACCTGCCGTGGAAAAAAGGGACCAAATAAATTACTCATCGAAACGCCGTCACTGAGATCTGGTTTCCAAAAGTTTACGTGGTGATGAAGATAGCACCTGAATTTCGTCAGTTTTGTCTCTACTGCATACGAGATTCCGGAGGCGATTTAATGGTGCCCGTGAAATTTGTGGGTCGACACGTTGTGTGAGGAAGAAGGGAATTCTTGAAAAATGCTACGAGCAAATGTTTATTCTATCACCATTGAATCAGAAACATCATGGACGGACAACATACGAAGGAAAAGTTGGGGGGGGGCTCGAAATGTGCGTCTGCCTGAGCTTGTTTTACGAAGGTGACGACACCGGCCGGTTAATCGACAAACACTGAAACTCCGTCGTCAAACACACCTAAAACGAGGGTGGACCGATAATTGTCCTCGGAACAACCGGGACACCCACTCCCCCGATCAGGGATATTCGGCCCTCTTGCGACCTATCCAGCTACGATTACCGTTTCAAGTGTGGATGCTCAACCACCCACATATCCGAAAAAACAAGCAGTTACGTCATCCGATAACTAAACATATGCCGGTGTGATCACAGAAAGCAATGAAAACCCGGCTTTAAATAAACGACGTCACTAAAAACGGACATACATCAGGTCATCGATAATCCAACATTTCCTAGAAAACTGGCCTTGCATCATTCCGCATTGAGGCCGCTCACCGCATAAATAACAGACGACTAACCAATTTTACAGAAACACTACCCACTCGTAATCTGTCCTGATACTGCAGACTTTCTGATTTTCTATATCCATCTTGGTAATAAACGTTACAGTCGACCCTTGTGATTCGACCTTACTACTGAACCGCATTTACAATCATACCATTTGGTGTTTATTTTTCTCATCTATAAAAACATCGTGACTGTAGTAAGCACCGCGCGACAACACGGCGAAATGACCCTGAATACACGTACAAGCTAATACTTTTGGCTTCTCCACTGACAGAAATTCAACAACAAACATTTTTGCCGATGTTTTTGAGAAATGGATATTATTAACAACGAAAAAGTCGACCATGCTTACCGACTGCTGATCAAATGCAACAACATGTATTCCGCAGCAACTTTATCAGATTGTAGACAATTTATCAGAAGTTTCATTGTGTTCTCACGGACAGCTTTGATTTCACCATCTAATCCGGACAGAGTGGCTAATAGGGAGGAATAGGAGAAAATTTAATGAATCTTACCGGGAAGATCAGTTAATAAGGGATTATTATGTTTCATTCGACGCACAACTACAGCGTGCACACGAGGCAAAGGCTCTGAGCCTTTTCCGTCTTGTATGAACTCGTCCTGGGAGGCGTAAGAACCAAGACGAGCATGTTCTAGAATGCCGTAAATGTGAACTATTTCATTTATCTTCAGAGAATCTGTTGGACTGTCATATACCTGTAAGAAAGGCAAATAAAATAAGAGAATAACAAGCTAACTACGGGCCGATTCACCATGTATTTCAGCGAAAGATCAAGTAGACATGACTACGATGAAACAAAAGACTGAAATATCATTGCTAATGCTGGCAAAATCGTTAGAATGGGCACGACCGAAACATCACGCAGTTCTTCGCCACCCCAAAGTTCAGGATCACAGTTACCGGTCCCGCCATCCAGCTGATGCATTTTATAATTGCATGTATGATGACAGCATGCAAGATAAACGACAATGTAAAAAGAGGATGTTTTCAAAGAGCGGAAAAGTGCTATGGGGTAGGAAGCCAGAAAGTGGTTGTGCTCTACAGTTTTACAGAAAGGGAATAAATGTTTGTCATATTTTGCGCAAATCTGCGTACAGATCATGTGCCATCCGGATCAGGCGCAAAGCATGAAAGAAAAGGAAACAATAGGCAGAGTTCGCCATATATGCTAGCTTCCCACTCTCCTCTTCACACCATCGGTTAACCTCCGGGATCCATGAGGTGAAAAGACCGAAGATTTTTCTAGGAAGGGACATGCCTATACCCGCTAGGGCTCACTACATGCGGAGGGTGCCAGCAAATATGATTCCGTCAAGTTTTAGGTTTATGGTCACCAGTTTTAATTTCCCCCGGTCATGTAGTAGACGTTAGAAGACATGGGTCAATCCACTTCTACTGTGTACATGCATGGGGCACGCTATAAAAAACATTATTCAGTAGAACACAAAGAGTAATGTGAGGAGAACGAACAGTTCCAGAGGAAGTGAAAGAGGGATGGATATGTTGAGTCTGAATTGAATTTAGAGTGCATAGGAAAACGTGAAGTTTAATGTAAAAGTTCGTAATATCCGAACACAGCATTTTCGGTTGAAAAGATAACTTTGCCGACGTTTCAGTTACCCTGGATAACCTTTATCGGGGCAAGTTTTACAATCACATGAATCGGATACCAACGGATACATCAATGCAATGTGTGAAGGACGAAAAAATTGCTACCCCAAACAACACAAAGGAATCTGAAAGAGAACTTGGAAAACCATTGTGGCTTATTTTTGGGTCCAAAATTAATATATCTGGAAGGCTTTAAGGTCTATGAAAGATTCACAACCCGATATGTTAATTCAACCTATTGTGGATTACACGTCATGAACAACTTGTCGATTATCCAAGTGTTTCAGTACTCTAAAGAAACCAAATAAAAAATTTCAGTAAGTCACACCATTGACTGTTTTGACTTCACCCATATATTGAAAGTTGTTGACTTTGAATTTGACAAAACAGTTGTCAGCTTTGAGGTCTTCCTTTTCTTATATGCGTCGGAGTCCAACGCCTTGACCGCCTTCCAACATATTAAACGCAAGCAGCTGAGATATATCGACGATACAATCGTCATCAAACCAAAAGACGACGGATCCTGCCTCAGCTGCTTCATTAATTAACTTAGCTTTAACAGATTCACGATTGAGAAGGAAGACTAACAGAAGAATAAACTTCCCAGATTGCAACCTTAAAGTAAACGAAACACAGAAATTCACCACCAGCATTCATAACAAAACAACCCATACAGATCAGTATCTGCACTTTGAATGGGTTAATCCACAATGTGCAAAAGCTACATTCATTTTGCCAATGGCAGCGACAAGAATGTCAGCAAAAGAGAAATGAGACACCTATTGTGTTCTCCAAGACAATCAATATCCACCCAGTTTCATACGACATGAGAGTAAAGAAAACGGCACCAAAACGGCATGAGCACAAACAGAAATCCATCATTATCATCGTTGTTCAGCGTTAAACAGCAAGGCATGCCTCATTAACCGTTGCCTCTCCCCGGAGTTACACGTTTATATAAAAAGAGTGAATATCCAAGGCAAACAGGGAGTGAACCCTCGCAGGCGGGAAAGGATAAGATGCTGCTGCAGCCAGCACACGGAACACAGTCCAACTGTACAAACACACTCTCTCAATCATTCTGATTCAATAGAAATTGACAACACGATCGCCACTGTTCACGGTTCACTGCCATATCATTAAGTGTCTCCAGCTAGCCAGTTGACGAGTCTTTCGGACCCCAACCACGAAGGCGTGAGACACCTACTTTACCTAAGTTCGCTGTACCTTTTCTCATTCCACGTTCTCACGTCATCTGTTGATCTCAACATGGTTTTTCCCACCCCATGAGAAGAACACAAAATACTGCATTGGGTGGTAGACGAGCGTACACTATACGCCAAACATGACCAAAACAGCGTAGTCTACCCAGTTTCATACGCTGAGATAAGGCATTCCAAGAATTGGCACCTGGTACGAGATTCCTCACCTCGGCACGCCACCCAATCCTAGTGACACTATGCAGATATCAAGAGTCGAAAACCTCTAACCGGAGAAAATCGCCAAAAAGCATACTCCATACATTGCAACTGCAGAGCAGAACAGAGCGCACTGCGCCACGGTACACACGACCCTTCAACGTTAGCAAAATATCAGTCCCACGCCAGAAGTGCTTGAGTCCAGCGTAAGCTGCGAGTATAATGATCGCAACAGGTTCACAAACTTCGTTGGCATACCCTTCCGGTGGAGAGCACTGAGTAGTGCTGGTCGATCCACGGAGTCGAAAGCACCTTTCAAGTCGAGGAAGACTGCGACCGTAGGGCACCAATGCGTGTGGCGCGTTTCGAGCATCTAACGAAGAGTGAATATCTGATCGATGCAACCTCGACCTGGCCGAAATCCGGCCGGTTGTTCGCGGATAATTCTCTCGCGAATCGGTGTTAAACGACGCGGCATTATCGAATCTAACACCTTAGCAACTATCGGAATTAAACTAATCCCATGATGATTGTTGCAGTCACTCCGTGTACCTTCTTGTCGATGGATATAATCAGTGACTCACTCCACGATAACGGGGTACGCTCCTCGTTCCAAATATCACGAAGCAAGGAGGTAAGTGATTTCATCAGCATTTCTCCACCCAATTTGAAGAGAATTGAGGGAAGGTCGTTTGGTCCGGCTGCTTTGCCTCTTATCGTCAACTGACGCTGCAACTGTCGGTGCATCTTATTCACTTCATTGCAGTAGGGAAGCTGGCATTTTCGCTCCATTTCACCCAGCGACCCTTGCGAGATGTAGTGTTTGTGATGAACGCTAGGTCTGGGACCGCAGGCGAAATCTGCTGCCAAATGCATAGCCTATTTAATTTGATCCCAATGCTTGTCTACATTGCGGTTCGTCGAAGTTCTTAGTCCCCCGGATAAACTACGCCTAACATTATTATCCTTTCGGACGCCCACTGCTCCCTGCAGTCTCATGCCACACAAGTGGCTGTAGACTGGAATCCAGTCTAAAAGGGCTACTTCAGTTTTCTCACTCAAGACTTCCTACACCGCGTTGACCCACGGCTTGAGCTGCTTAGTCTCCTGAAGTGCAAAGAAAATATCTTGACGAGACGTTTGGTGCAGTCAGTTGAATTACTCTACTCGAATCCTGAATTCGCATTTCACTCACGCAGCAGACATCAACTGAAAGTGAATTCACTGTCAGAGCCTTTGGCGTTACGACATCGGCACATTCTTTTTCATTGACAGTACACTAAGACACCATTTGATGAAAGCAAAAGATCCAGTTCAACCGCATGAAAATAAAGCAACTGCGGTTACAAAATCACCCGCTGACTACACAGGACAAACAAGCAGATAAATAAAAGTAAACAATTACAAAGCATGAAAGAAAGGAGAAAACAAGACGAACCAACAAAATAGCTTTGGAGACTCTAGGACATTGTAATCGCTTTCCAAACATTAGCGGGGAGAAATGAAATCGACTGTGACAACATAGAAATTGTTCAAATCGGCTTTTCGGCACACGATGAGCGGCTGTGTTGAATAGTAGACAATCAGCGCCCACCCAAAATACACCAATCGAAACGAGGGAGTAGTGATATCAACTACATGGACGATAATAATATTACGGTCAATCAAGCAACTCAATGATCGCAAATTCAGTTTGACCTCAGCTGACCTGGTGACAGGTGACACAAAAATTTGACCAGGTCTGACTGACGCCCGATACCTTCTAACCACATCATACGGACAGTGAATTTTTAGGCACATACACAACATTGAGGCATCCGTTGGTATGTAAACCCGATTCACTTGATTGTAGAACTTGCCCCGAGAAAGGTTACTCAAGATAATCAAAACGTCGGCAAAACTACACTTCCAACCGAAAACGTTGTTTTGGTGTTAAAAAACTTTACATTAAAAAATGAATACTACAGACCAACCAAACACAACATGATTGTTGGACCTCCAGGATGGAATACGATTAAGAATTCAGTCTAAAAATGGGATAATGAAATAATTACCATGAATGACGTTCATATTTTCGTGACCAAGAGTGTGGTACCGAAAAGATGAATGAAAAGCGGTGTCATTTGCAAACGAATGTATGGGATAAGAGGCAGTTGAAAGGGGACGGGGTGGGCTCAAGTACTAAATCTTGGTGAACGCCAGCATTCACAGAAAACGACTGGGCAGAATCCCACCAATTCGGACAGAGATGGTTCGCCTAGCGAGGAAATTTGCTGTGCATGACACAAGAACAGGGGGAAGGCGAACGTGGTCAGTTTCACGGGAAGACCGTTGTGTCAAAGTCGGTAGAAGGCCGGATGTGCTTTATCGTGGTTATCAAGTGCAACCGACCAGAAATGAGATGAAAGCCAGTGGGCCGCAACTTGCTGTCGCCCGGCTCGTTAACACATCTGACTTTATGTGGTTCCATTCAACCAGAAGTTCCAGGATCAATATCGCCGGTCTGTCTTTCCCTATGTAGTGTGCCCCAGTGACTACAGGAATGCCCCTTCCCCTATAATCATGTATGAAGCACGCCATAAAGATAGTAAGACCATCGGTTGAACGACGAGGTCGGAATCCTCGTTGGTGGTCGCTTAGTAGTCCTTCGCTTTCGAAAACGGATACCGCTGGTCAGAAATGAAAGTTTCGAGAACCTTCGAAATAGCAAACATGAGAGGAATCACAGGAGAGTTGCTTAGGCCAGAAGGGTCACGGCGTTTAGGAACAGGAGGAGTCAGAGCGTGATTCGAAGGGCTGAGAAAGGCAGGGTAGGCTACATATAAGAGGGGACCAATTCTGAGGCACATCGTTTGGGGATGAAGAGTGGTATACAGTTCACGCAGTGTGGTTCGCAAACCTATAGCGAACCTTCCTGATGCTAATTAGAAGTAGAAAGAGGAACAGTGAGAGAGTAAGCAGTCGGAAGTGCAGGATAACATTTGCGAACTCAGCTACCAGAAAATGGTATAAACTGTCGATCCGAACCACAAAACACACAAATGCTCAAAATCTTTGAAAATAACTGAGCAAAGTGGAATTCGAGGCAAACCGAGAACCGAAAACCTCAGCTTTCTGGTGCGGCTCGCAAACAAGATCACCAGAGGAATAACAGTTGGGAGGAAACTTGCAAGGGCAGAAATTGCTTTGTCAGGATATCAGTGTTGCATTACGGGTGGTTAGTGCGAGTAAACGTTCCCACGGATGAAGCATTTTTTTTTTAAATTTCTGTGCTTAGTTGAGGAATACTTGTTTCCAGTTGCTAGGTGATAGTGGGAGGCCGGAGTGAGCAACTACCACTAGCGGCGAAATGATGCGCGCTATTTAACTCAGGGGATTCGGGTTTGTTGGAGTGGAAAAACGTGGATTAAAGTAGACCCATGCCATGAAGGACAATATCGATTAGGAACAGATACGGAAACGTCTGAAGTAAAACAATAATCGTTCCAAAGATAGAAAGCTAATGAGTAGCGAAAGTGCCTCAGTGGGTTGCTTCGTAGCAGCAGGTGGTTGAGTTACCAGGCTAATATGAATGATGGAGCGAGAATGCATATAGTGGTCCGGTGAGCCAAACGGAGGGAAAGTGGATACGTTCGAGAACAGCGGAGTGACAGAACTGAGAATAAAACCAGTGTAGGATCGGTGCCGCCAGTCCGACCGAAGATATATACGTGGAAGTTGGCATAAGTTATGGTGAAGGGTTTGGCCTCGTGCCCCAGATCCAAGGTGCCAGATAAACGAATCAAGGACTCCCGATTGTGAATATTCAAACCTAAGACGATGGCAAGACAGTTGAAGTAAGTTGCTCAGTGCTTGAAGATAGGAAGTCGAAGATAAACGGACCGCCGCTGCCAGGAACGACAAATGGCACAAAAGTAGTGGTATGACGAAAGATGAGGAAGTTTCAGACGTAACGGTCGGAAAACCAAAGTTCTCTACCTTGACGTGGTAACTGAGTGGTAGAGATATATCCAGACCTCAGATTTAAGTAAAAAAGACGAGTGTAAAGCATAATAAGGGTGGTGTTCGACGAGGAGGAGATTTCTGTTTCAGTCAGGAACAATGCAAAAGAAGACTAAAGAAACTGTTGGACAGAATCCATAATACGGTTCAGTCTGCAAATGCCAGTGAAGATTGAGATTCTTTTTTGGAAATAAGTAACACGAGCGAGAGCGATTGTGAATTCTCATGAATTGCAGTGTGAGTAGGTATTATGTTGCCGAGTTTCGTTGGTTATGCACACACTGAAGCACAAGATACAAGTACTAGCGGCGCACGATAGCACAGGAGCACACAGCCTGTGGTCTAGTAGGAGACGAACACACACACACACACACAGAGGTTGGAGACAAAAAAACTCAAGACTCAAAACCCGTAATCGCACAACGAATGGGACGAAACTGCTGCCCCCTTGAATGAGCAGCAATACAGAACAGAATAATGGCGCGGAATACGAACAGCTAGCCCAGCCCGCTAGCGGAAGAGAGAAGACGAACACAGGAAACCGCCGCACTTTTATTGGTGACCCACCAATACAATTCAGAATTCAAGTGAGCTCTATTGTTTATATGATTTTGTTGGGTGGCCTTGGTCGATATGTGGAATAGCCATTCACAGAACGAGTTTTTACGAATCTTTTTGCGGACATAAAAATTTCCAACCGCGAAATATTTAAAATAACGTCGATTTCGAAGCACAGAGAAAAGGAAAATTAATATCAAAAATAAAATCTGCGTCACCAAAAACCCTGGAATAGTCGCCGATCATAACAATAGGAAATCGCCAAACATGATTCTGAACCATGCAAGACAGTAGAACGAGCGTCGTAGTGAGCCCAGTGACGACAGGGTCATCTGCCAGAGTAAACTTTATTGCACCCACGCGTAAAGCAAGCAATAAAAATGAACTTACTCTGACCAAAACACCCGTTTTGGACTCGTTATTCTCTTCTTCGACTAGAGGAAACTGCTTTCCAGGTTTCGCTGCTTCTGAACTACCTGGTTACCGGATAATGTTGCCAAAACGGAAGTAACGTACCATTGCCTTTCATCCGCTTTGCTTCTACTGGAGGTGATTCAGAAGCTCCACGTTTGAATCCGGATTGATATGATGAAGAATAGTGGCATCCCTCAATGCGGACGTGCGTAAGTCAGGAAATAGCTAAATGGGACAAACAAATCTGAATGGACGCTGCGCCTATAAAGGCAAAACTCGAAAATTATTGGGCTGTTTGAACTGGACTTGACATTCGCAGAAACACGGAAACATAATAATTTATGTTACCAGCTGCCTTTAGAAGGACCAGAATCCAGCCTCTGCCCAAAAATGATTCAATGCAGAACCAACACCTGAATGGTTGGACAAAATCCCCGAGGCGTGCGACTGTTCATCACGCAAACATACCCAGAAAACCATAGGACAACCATCCTTATACCTACAGCGCACTCGAGCGTATCGGGAGAACAAATTTTTATTTTCACCAAAGTTAACAGTAGAAGTAGTTAATGTGAACTTGCTGCAAACAATACCAGTCGAAGACTTCTGTAGCACCCGACTCCAGAAATGACAAATGGCAACACCATTATTCTGTATTTTTAAATTTAAAGGCGCCTTAGTCGTTCGAATAATGGTTTGCGAAATTGTTTACCATATAATATCATTGTTCAAAATACCATTTGGAAACCATTAGATCGCTATGCAGCTGTTTTGTCTGTTACGAATCATCGTCACCCCATATTCACCTTGCCCTAACTGCGATATGATCGAGGACAAATGAATCCAAGTAGAACGCCGTAGCTATTACGCTTCCGGGGAAGCTAACAACGGTAACCAAATTTTATAAAGAAATCTTCCCGCTGCAATGAATCAGGAGGAGGCGCTAACGGCCTGACCGCCACTTCCATCGGAACTAAGCTTACTTGACTTTTTTAGTGGAGTTATGTGAAGCTCTGGGTGTGAAACGATACACCTCCATCTATACCGAACGCAGTCCAGAAAGACGTAGTATCAGAAATGGCGCCTCCTACGCTTAAGGTAGAAACGTTGATGAAAACATAGTATGGACAACTGAGATGTGACGATGGGAAAACCACTCAATGGTTCTTTTCGGGACCACCATAATCGGATTTATTGCGCCCAGTATTTCTCTTCCTTTTTGCACACAATAACAACAAAGGAAAACGACTCATTAGGACTTTCATTGGTGTAGCAGTTGCGGGACTACAGTCAGTCGCAATGGTAAATAATATTTCAGCTGAGCTCAGTTTGAGTCTATAACCGTAAACATTTACGAAATCATTGTAACAGAGTTTCATGTTAATCGACAGCTAAAATCAGAAGCACATACTCGACGTATGTGTACTGCGATCGGTGAATTAATGCGTTCTACTGTACTAATGAAAAGCGCTAGCTGACCTTGTGTTTTTGAACACTCCGAAATGCCTTGCTTTGTGACTAACCCTCACCAATTCCGGTGAAGAAACTGTGAAAATCACACTACAAAAATACGATATTAGGTTTTATGAGCACTGGTCTGAAATGAATCACCGTTAGTCCTATGTTCTCAAAGCGCACTACAGAGCATTACCCAGACAGCATGCACAAATGCATGTTTTCATTAACTTCGTACTTCCAAAAAGGAGGGTCTCCAAGCAACGCAGCCCAACGCTAGCATCCGTCAGTCCGAAATGAGCTAAACTATTAGTATAAACTCGATAACTGTTCCACTGGATTGGCGTGTTTGTTTTCCCGCAATCATGTCATCAACTGCTTCCCGTTAATACAGTGAGATTAATTTGAACGTTTTTTTAATCATTCTGTCAAACCAGAATAACAGAGAAAAGTGCACTTGCACAGTCAAATTGCATTCCGTTTATCGGTTGCTACGATATTCTATTGCTTTCTCACCCGTATAGGCTCACCCCCTGTTTACCTTGCGTTTTTACTCTTGCTACTGTGACCTGCAACTCGGTTAGAAAGGCAGTGGTCAGTGTGGCTTGCCTCAACCCTTAACGATGAACGATGATGATGGACCATTTACCCAGCACGGTAATCTGTTTCTTGATTGCTATTTAACAACATCGGGAAAGTAAAAAAATATTAAAAGACTGCAAGGCATAAAATTTTTGAGGGAGCACAAATACGCAACTAATAGTCTGTTTCGCAAAGTCTTAAAGTCTGAGGTAATATGCAACAAGACCTTTATCAAACACCGCAATGTACAATGGCGGGCGGAGATAGTGTAACCTAGAAGGCGCCTAGGTAGTGGCACACCCTTCACTTTATTGTGCCGTTTGCCAGTTATTTTTTCTTGAAAATCAAGATCACTGTCTATCACATACTCAAAACAAGACAGCCATACAATAAGCGAGAGCTTCAGAAATCAGAATTAGCACAAACAAGGCGCTGGCGAATCAATGAGCAAAAAGGTTGCGAGGCCGCTGCACAATTCCATGGGTCCCATGAGTTTTCGGTTAGCATTATCTGCCGAAATTGGTTAATGGTTACTGACTTCATTATCAGCAACCAAAGTGGAAATGCGTGATTTCCATTCGGTTTTCATCCTGGGGTGTGCCAATACCCCCAGCTTTTGAACCCAAGGGGAAATTCATTTGGACAGGTCGGTTTCGTTGAGTAGTACATAGAAGAATCGAGAATGATATTTGTTGACTGTTCTGCCTTGGAGTGCTCAGGGTGTTCCGATAAACGTCGATGCAATAACGCGGAGTTTAGGCAACATAGGAGTAATCATAACAGTATAAATTCAAATAAAAGGATATTTTTTGAACCCAATCTGATTCACCGGGAACGGGAACAATGTAGAAAGATTGTCTTTCACAGAATTTCACATTCTGAGGTTCTTCAGATAGATCCAGCTGTAAATCATATGAAAAGAAACAACACGGAAGTGTTCAAATATGGGATCAAGGGCCGCAAAACCATGATTACTCCGAACTCGGGTGGATTGCTACATGGCTGAGGAAGTTTTGTATCATCACATTATAAAATCGGCTCCTGGTAAGGCAGGGGCTATGAAGCGGCAACAGCTAGCAGTTTCTGCCAACAGTTATGAAACTGCATCCTATTCTATATTTAACAACGAAATAAACTCTAGTCATGATCTCAAAGCGATGACGAAAAACGTCATGGGAACAAAGAAACCAATTTACAGAAACTCCACGGTTAGAAGCTAAAACAGAATACAGAGTGATATCTGATAAGTGGAAAAAGAGAACTTGAGCCATCTGGCAATCGACATAAACAACAGTCATTCACAAAGCTTCAGTTCAACAGTCTTGACACAGAGACCCAATTCCTGTTACAATCGACTAAGAATTCATAAAAATAAAGCAAACGATAAAACCAATATCACACCAAATTACTACTTAAACAAAAAAACGAAAATTAGAAAGATCAGAGTTTTCATATTTGCCGGCCCGATTCGGTGACAGCCCAATAAAAAGGATACAAGGACAGTAGACAAATTAGATGTGCAATGCTGGGTGGAAAACGTTAGTAGGCAAAATAGTCAGGACTGGAGAGCTCATCCATGGTAGACAGGATAGACTGGACTGTTGAACAGAGCATTTCAAGGACCAGTTTAGCTGGCCACACGCTAACGTATTTAGTCCGACGTTTGGAGCTGTGAATCCCCAACGGAAGTGGAAGTGGAGTCGAATATTCGGCTACTGAAGAGGGGAAAAGCTGCCGATCCCGACGACCTTCCCCAGTTCTTTTCAAATTGGGTGGAGAAATGCTGATGAAATCACTTACCTCCTTGCTTCGTGATATTTGGAACGAGGAGCTTATTCCGTTATCGTGGAGTGAGTCACTGATTATATCCATCGACAAGAAGGTACACGGAGTGACTGCAACAATCATCGTGGGATTAGTTTAATTCCGATAGTTGTTAAGGTGTTAGCTTCGATAATGCCGCGTCGGTTGATATCAGTTCGCGAGAGTAATATCCGTGAACAACCGGCCGGATTTCGGCCAGGTCGAAGTTGCATCGATCAGATATTCACTCTTCGTTAGATGCTCGAAACGCGCCACACGCATTGGCGCCCTACGGTCGTAGTCTTCCTCGAATTGAAAGGATCGACCAGCACTATTCAGTGCTCTCCACCGGAAGGGTATGCCAACGAAGTTTGTGAACCTGTTGCGAGCATTGTGCTCGCATACCTATGGTCGCGTTAGGGCATACAGTGAACTATCGAGTTCATTTGAAACGACTACCGCCACTCGACAAGGGTGTCCCATCTCTCCATTTTTGTTCAACTCCGTCATGGACGAGGTAATAGAAGATGCTTTAGGTAATGGGATAAGCTTTAGGAGGTCTCCAGGATGTAGGAGAAGAACTGGGAAGTGGAGGGAAGCTGTGTGACCTAGATCACGCAGACGACGTCGTGTGCCTGTTCGAGTCTGCGGACCATGCACAACGGGCACTAGAAAGACTGTCGAGATCGGTTGCTCGGTTTGGCATGTGCTTTGCACCTTCAAAGTGCAAAGTGCTGTTACAGGACTGGACAGCAGCATCGCCGAACTTGGTACTGGATGGAGAGGAAATAACGACTGTGGACCATTTCAATTACCTTGGTAGCTACCTGCCTAACGATGGTAGCTCGGGAGTGGAGGTAAACACGCGTACATCAAATTTTGGAACAGCTTACGGTGGACCGAAGCACTTGTGGCGTTAGTCTGATATTTCACAGGAGCCGAAAGGTCCTATATATTGTGCTGCAGTGCGCTCAGTCCTGTTGTACGGTTGCGAGACATGAAGTACCCGTGTGGGAGATGTCTGTCGTTTGGAAGTTTTCAATCATCGATGTCTATGTAGTATGTCTACGATTGGATGGAGTGACCGAGTCAGTAATGTTGAGGTTAGGAATCTAATACTGGGTGTTGGCTCTCAGAACACCTTGCTTCATCGTATGAAACTTAGTAGACTACGCTGGCTGGGTCACGTGTTGCGTATGGCGAACACTTGTCTACCATACCGTGCCCTATTTTGTGTTTCTCCTAAGGAATGGGAGAAGCCATGTGGAGGTCAACGGATGACGTGGCAACGCGGGATGAGAAAATGTACAGCGAATTTAGGTAAAGTAGGTGTCTCACGCCTTCGTGGTTGGGGTCCGAAAGACTCATCGACTTGCTGGCTGGAGACACTTAAGGATATGGCAGTGGGCCGTGAACAGTGGCAATCGTGTTGTCATTTTCTATCGAATCAGAATGGCTGAAAACACGTGTTTGTACAGTTAGACTGTGTTCCGTGTGTTGGCTGCAGCAGCATCTTATCAATTCCCATCTGTGAATGTGCATCCCCTGTTCGCCTTGGATATTCACTCTTTTTATATAAACGTGTCACTCTGGGGAAAGGCGGCGGTCAGTGAGGCTTGCCTTGCTGTTTAACGCTGAACGATGATGATAATGTAGACATCCCTAAACATGTCACAGCCGCGTTAACTTGGTCTGGTTCAGTGCCTGTTCTAAAGAATAAACTCCAGGATCCGACACCATACGCATAACGTCTGGGTTGCTCACAAACTTGTCCATATTCTATCAACGGTGAGCAAACACCAAAAGACCTTCAATATCTTCTGTTCTTAACAGCCATGTTTTGAAGCCGTACACCAATACGGACAGAGCTGCTGCCACACATGCTCGGCATTTGATCAATAATGTCACACCGACGCCACGGATGCCTCAAATTAGTGAATCCCAAATGAGCATTCTGCATGCACGAAAACACTTCTCTTGATGTACGACTACTAGGTGAGGCAAAACTGTCCAGATGCCGAATCACCTCGTCCAATTTTCCTTCTGCAACAACAAGATTGGGCTTCGAAACAAACCAGTCCTGTAACACCATTTTACACTTCGAAGGTGCAAAACGCATCCGGTCTGATCAAATATCAGCGTTACCACCTTCATACGAAGATAGGGTTATCATCATAACCATTTCAATAAAAAAATTGAACAGAGAAAGCCAAAGAGGGCAACCCTGACAAACACCACTTCCCGTGGTGTGATCGGCTGAATGATTGTCGCAAGCACAAACTCGGCTTCAGGTGTTCACATACACAGACCGAACGAGAGGAATGAACTTTTCTGGCACACCCTTCAGTTAAAGGCAATGCCGAAAAATTCCACGATCGACTAACTCGAACGACACCTCCAAATCAAAAATAGAAAAAGTGAGTGTACGGGACATGTGTCTATGTTCTAAGATTTCTCGCAAAGCAAAAACTTGGTCAAAACAAGCACGACCCTCACCGAGATGGAAAACAGCTTGCTTCTCACGCACACACCTTTCATGGGGATTAGATAGTCGGTATAGGATAATGTCCGCGAACAGTTTGGATGGGATGTTTGCCAAACTAATTAGCTTGTGGTTTTCACATGAATCTATCGCCCTTTTGTAAGTAAGTACATTCACCGGTTGACATCAGTCCTTGGGAATTCATTCCATTAACCAGAGTGATCTCAGACATGTTCTTAACTTCGATGTTAACACTTCGCCATCATCCTTGAAAAAGGATGGCGAAAGTTCATCTGACCCAGCTACTTCGCACCTTTTGAAATAACCGATCTTCTGATGACCTCCATTTCGAATGGAGGACTGGTATCCACCCAAATTGGTCTACTTGCAGGCTCAAGTGGAAGGCCTATTGTGGACGTGAGCAATCTACCCTGCTCCCGAAAGTGCTCTGCTCAAAGCGAAAACCGACACTCCTGAGAGTTAATTAGTGCTGCTGGATTTTTTTTATTCACCTCCTTTACGCTCGGCTCCCATGGACCGGTATTCCTAATCAGTCGGTTAAGGTCGACTGTTTCCGATAGCTACAGTCTTTCCCATCTCCCTAAACTTCCCCAATCACCACTCCTCGCGGTCATTCCTCAGGCTATTGGTCAGCTGATATCCCTTGAGTTTATGCGACTCACTGTACGCTGTGTCCAGGGAAACGGATATACGTCCATCGAACAGAACGAGTGAAGGAGGTATTCATCGTCCCTAAAGCTTACATTGCCTAGAGTCCTGGGTGACGCTTGTGGCTTTTTCGATCTGCTCGGATCCTAGACATCTTGTTGAAGCGTCGACCGCGTTGAACGTTCAGACTGGAACTGAAGACGGCAGTTAGTGCCTAGAATATTATATATATAACATATATACATATATATCTATATATAACTAGCCGAACCCCAACACCGACGATCGATGGTAATGTGGTCAATCAGACTCCAGCAATGTGAAGACGAAGGAAGGCGCCAGTTTAGCCCATGTTGCTTATTTTTACAGAAACTGGTGTTCACCGAAAATGGCCTGGCATCATAACAAAACCTCAGTAGGACGGCTGCTGATGGCGGTGCTTCCGGATGGTACAGAAAATCATTCTAAGGTGTGCACTTCCATCGCCGTGAAGCAGACATGTTTGGCGACCAAATCACCGCGACGACAAAAACGTTCATTGGTTGCAAACTTCGCGGAAATTGCGATAACTTTCGACTGAAATCATTTTGACCTCAGAAAGCTGCGATCTGCAGGCGCACAGGGATACGACAAACAGAAAACATCATAATTATCATCATTCTTCGGCGACAAAACGGAAAGATAAGCCTTACTAACCGCCGCCTTTCCCCAGAGTGACACGTTTATATAAAAAGAGTGAATATCCAAGGCGAACAGGGGATGCACATTCACAGATGGGAATTGATAAGATGCTGCTGCAGCCAACACACGGAACACAGTCTAACTGTACAAACACGTGTTTTCAGCCATTCTGATTCGATAGAAAATGACAACACGATTGCCACTGTTCACGGCCCACTGCCATATCCTTAAGTGTCTCCAGCCAGCAAGTCGATGAGTCTTTCGGACCCCAACCACGAAGGCGTGAGACACCTACTTTACCTAAATTCGCTGTACATTTTCTCATCCCGCGTTGCCACGTCATCCGTTGACCTCCACATGGCTTCTCCCATTCCTTAGGAGAAACACAAAATAGGGCACGGTATGGTAGACAAGTGTTCGCCATACGCAACACGTGACCCAGCCAGCGTAGTCTACTAAGTTTCATACGATGAAGCAAGGTGTTCTGAGAGCCAACACCCAGTATTAGATTCCTAACCTCAACATTACTGACTCGGTCACTCCATCCAATCGTAGACATACTACATAGACATCGATGATTGAAAACTTCCAAACGACAGACATCTCCCACACGGGTACTTCATGTCTCGCAACCGTACAACAGAACCGAGCGAACTGCGGCACAGTACACGACACAGCAAGCCAACACCTCAGTAACTATCGGAAGTAAACTAATCCCATGATTATTCCTACAGTCACTTTGCGCTCCTTTCTTGAAAATGGGTACAATGAGAAACTCACTTCACAATAACGGAATAAGCTCTTCGTTTTGAATATCACAAAGCAAGGAGGCACATGCATTTGTCATAGCTTCTCCCAGTTTGAAAAGAATTGTGGGACGCTTGCCGAAGCCAGATGCTTTTCCCCTCTTCGAATATTCGACAAATGGATCGCCTGCTTAATTTCCTCCCACTGCTCGTCTACATTGCTGCTCGTCGATGTTCTTAGTTCGTCGGATAGTTTCTGTTTATAGCTGCTGCGAACAGCCGAATCAAACAGACGTTCGACGACCAATCGGGTTTGTGTCCTGCATCGATGTCCATTCAGTCTAGGACTGACTGAGCCATATACCCAATAGAGAGTAAGCAGACTGTTAGTTTGTTGCACACGTCCCGCCACCAAAACACACCCTCCCGCTTATTCCAAGACAGTTGTCTCGACCCTGTAAGAAACTGTTACCGTTTTTTTCATGTTTGTTTACTCGCCTTAACACCGGCTGGAACAAATCCCAGACTGCCCTCACTCTCCGGCTCTCTTCCAGGCTTGCCAATGACCACAGATGCAACGCAAACTCCCGCCGAAAGCCCCACATCCTCCTATGTGCTGTTTGCTTATCGCAGCTAGGAAACTGCTATCCGGATCTGACGATCCAGTTCCGGGCCGCGTAACGATAAGACAAACCAAGCCACGCCAATGACCGCTCTGGGTACCTCATCTCAGATGAACCATTACGGCTGGCCAAAACACTGGTACTAACACTACCGAAATGCCGCGCAATCCCTCAACCTCCAGACCCCTATCGCCAATATTAAACAAAGGCAACACACGGGTCATTCGTGATAAGTATATTTAAGGGCTGATTTTAATTCCTATACGTACTCGTTTTCTGTCCGCCAGACATCACCGTCCGGTCCCAGCCGCATGAGCCTAGTGACCATTCTTGTGAGTTCCATTGTCTCACCGTCCACAATTCTTCATATAATTCCATCCCATAAAAAGTTCGATGCAACCTTGGAGGTTTCCAGCTGTTTCATCTTCAGCATTATGTTGAATATTAAATGTTGGTAACTACCACTCTCCATTCAATTCATATGATATCCAGTGTGGTTTTGACTTCGCTCCATCCAGTTATCACATAAATATTGATCTTCGTCTTCAACATACAACACAGTTGGATTTGAGGAACCCGGCCATATGACGACGTCCGACAATGCGCCCGCGATACGCACATTTGATGCATTCGTAGATGGACTGAATTGCGCGGCTGATAATCAGCATCAAAAAGTCTTGCCGAAGGATTATATAGGTTTGATTTAAAAACTGGAAAACACGTGACTGGCCTATCACACTGCAAGTTCTCATCATGAGACCACAGTGACATCGGATCTTCGTGTTTGGTTTATGTTTACATGTCTACACTATGCCATTCTTGTACAAATTTGAACTTGCCTTGCGCATATATCTCGGATGTAGCGAAATATACACAACTGATCCAAATGGACGTACATGGTCCAGTACGATCCACATCTCTGAACTGAACCGCGCCAACGGCGGCTTACGGCAATATGGTCAGTTTGACTCAGACTACCCGTTGAGTTAGAGCGCCACATCGCTGTGCGATACGAACTGTGTCGGAAATTCGTAGTGGATAGGAATAAGTCATTTTCCGCATAGAAATCTTTCCCGTTATCTGATCACTGAGCAGGCAAGGCGCATCGCCCACCTAAACGGTTTTCCGATGGACTCAGCTTTCCAACTTGCATTAAAATCACCTGCTACCACTACAATGTCAGAGCCTTTGCTCTCCCGTACAAGGATGACGAGGTCATCATAAAACTCGTTTTCCTCCATGTCACTGCTGCAGTCTGTTGGGGCGTATACCGAGATAACAAATAAACTGCACTTACCACTACTATCCTTCCGGACGCCAACTGATCCCTGCAGTCTCACGGCAAACAAGCGACTGTTGACTGAGATCCAGTCTAAAAGGGCTGCCTCAGCCTTTTCACTCAAGACTATTCCTACACCGCGTTGACCCACAGCTTGAGCTGCTTCGTCTCCTGAAGTGTGCAGGAAATATCTTGTTGGGACGTTTGGTGTAGTAAGTTGACTTACTCTACTCGAATCCTGAATTTGTGTTTCACTCACGCAGCAGACATCAATCGAAAGTGAGTCCACTGCCACAGCTAAACACGACTGTTGGACAGCCTGCATTAAAGTGCGCACATTGAAGAAACCGAAATTAAGAGACTGACGGGGCTTGAGAAAAATGTGAGCCGGCAGATTGAAAACCACCTACTACACTACTTGACAATAAACTGTTGCGAGTATCGGGCGTGTTATCAGTGGGGATACTGTGGGTAGGCAGAAGGTACAAAGAGATTGGGTTGGAAGCAGAAGAGACAGGTTGAATAAAAGAGAGGGAACTCTGAGCAGTAGCATACTTATCGCTACCCACCCCGCTCGATGCAATGGGCAACGCGGTCCTGATTATGCTGCGCGAAGACTGATGCAGTATGGAATTATTGGAAGGCATGTAACTCATGGGGATTGATGGACGGGTACTTCTAGGGAGTCCAGCCGCTAAGCAGAAGAACGATTAGTGTTCTCAGCCAAAGCCTTTGGTTCAACAAGAAATGGACTGCAAGGCAGCGGGGTGTGGCTGAGTGAAAGTCCACCTACTTGATTAAACTATTCTTCCACTCATCTTTCCGACCGACCTGCGAGATTAAATCGACCGGGCCTAGGGGATGAGAAGACTAATCCGCCAGGCCTCTCTGCCCATGGACTTTCCACGCATGATTAGATCTTCGGCTTGAGATGAGCCATCTTGTATAGCCCACTGGACCAGGGAGGCACGCAAACCGGCACACCAACCCAGGGTTCAGTCTTGTTGTGGCCGATGCGGTGGTTCTGTCAACTACGTAATACATTCGCTGAAGTCAAAGGGATAAGATCAGTAGCGACCATTATGGGTTCGAAGACATTTGTTGTGCAAGCACATTAGTGGTACGGAAATTGGTACTTTTTGTTGATCGAACCACATAAAATTCGGTGAGGCACCAAATATTCTGCTAAAAGCAATTTAGTTTCCCTGCTGCATGCTTACACATCCGCGACACGGTGCTCATTCTAGAAAGCATTCTCAGTTTGCCCCAAATGTGAAGACAACTGTTGTTTTAATCAGCGATTTCGGCATACAACTTCCCTAGTTTCCCAATATCTCCTTCATTAAAGAACTTGTTTTACCGATTTTTATTCTTCCAAGCCTACCGTTTGTGTTGCCCGGGTGGGGTGGTGTATAGTTGCGTCGGCATTGGCGCATAGGCAGATTAAATTAAGTAACTTATTCTGGCAAAAGGACTCATCTTAAAGACCACAGTAGCAAATCCCACTGGTCACTGAAGTCAACACTTTAAGCAGTATGAAGTGAAATCCGGATGGACCTACCAAAATTAGGGTTAGTTACCGCTCGGCTGATTACAACATTTGAGCTACTGAGACTTCATCTGGTTTTAGAGCATTCTAAGTTTCAAGATCTCCCCCTCTTGTAATGGATCCTAGCGGTACATGCCCCTTCCACTGCATTCACGCGGTAAGCATGACATAAGAAACCAAGCGCTGCCAACTGCACAACACTGCGCTCTATGAGATAACAGGCTTTCGACTTGAGATGAAAGGAATCCTTTTTCTATACTGTCACAAAAGTTTGGTGAGTAACTTAAACCATGGCAAAAAGTACGCCCGGTAAGATGCATGCGGATTACCTCTTCTTGTACACACACTTAAACTGCACATATCTAAATACGAGATATGGGTGGAAAGTGAAACTAAAATTTGAATACAGATGATCAATCACCTCTTGGGGTCCAAAATCCCGAAAGCATAACGACAAGGGTCTGTCGTGACAACTTGGAAGATTGAATTCGTTCATATATAGCTCCGCATTGAACATATCCTGAACCATGCCGTGGACTGCCACTAGATGACCGTCGGCTATAGAGTCGATATTGACTTCGTTCAACGTAGGAACCTGATAGTTTTTCGAAAATAACTTAACGTGGAAGTACCATGAATGAGGCAGATTTAAGTTCAACCTCGATATCATTGGTGAACTTTGTTTTGGCAGTCGATTTATTTTCAGCTAAAGAGCCTTCGGTAATGTATGAAAGGTTTACCGAAATGTCTGTCGTACACAGTAAGTGGGGATACCAACCACACTGGAGCTCCTCCTTGATGGTCCATTGTAAAAAGTACTTGGAATATTCCGGTTCACCGTTACCAAAGCAAATCCAACAACTGAAATGAATAGGATTAATCACCAGTATAATCTTTATCGTGCACATCATCAACAGTATATACGTATATATAAATCACTCATCGAAGTTTGACAACGAGTCCTAGCTTGCATCGAAACGTCACGATAAACGTATTAACTCAGTGTATGCCTTCTCAACTCATATATAAATATATATATATATATACATACATGTATATTACACCGTCTGGCAAACAGCCATGGTGTCAATGCAAGATCCAAGCAAAATTATACAAAGATCAGGCACAAGAGGGAAAACAATAAATTTGCTCGAAAACAACGCTTTCGTATCCACCGTATATCTTTTCAGGTATTTCATAGAATACTTTAGTTGCAATGGGGCAAGATGTTATGCTGCCGAGTTTGGTTGGTCTATGCACATACTGAAGCACAAGACACGTACCCGCGACGCACGATATCACAGGAGCGAGCACGTAGCCTGTGGTCTAGTAGGACACGAACACACAGAGGTTGGAGACACAAAAAGTTCGGGCTCAAGACTTAAGGCCGGTAGTCGCACAACGAATGGGACAGATCCGCTGTTCCCTTGAATGAGCAGCCACACGGAACAATAAGCGGCGCGAAATACGAACAGCTAGCCCAGCCCGCTAGCGGAAGAGAGAAGACGAACACAGAGCACTGCCGCGCGTTTATTGGTGACCCACCAACACAAGTCAGAATTCAAGTGAGCTCTATCGTTTTGTTGGGTTGCCTCTGTCTCTTATACANCAAGACTCAAGGCCCGTAGTCGCACAACGAATGGGACAGATCTGCTGCTCCCTTGAATAAGCAGCCACCATAATCGTTTATGCGTTGAAGAACTATTTTAGGCGATCGTATAGGCTATCTGTGGAGTTCCTCGTAACTATGATGTCGTCCAGATATGCTGACGCTCCGGGCAGGCCCGACAGTATAGTGTCAATCACACGTTGATAGATAGCCGGGGCCGTTTTTATGCCGAATGGAAGCCGGGTGTATTGATACAGACCACGATGTGTATTGGTTGCCAACAACTTTTGCGATTCATGGGCCACTTCTATCTGGAAATAAGCTCCGGCAAGATCCAGCTTTGCGAAACAGGTGCTACCGTTGAGATTTGTGAAAATGCCTTCCGGGATCGGTAGCGGATAACAATCGTCGTCAAATGCAGCGTTCAGTCCCGTGGAAAAGTCGGCACACAGGCGTATACTGCCGTTAGTTTTCCTCACGACAACAATGGGAGCTGCCCATTCGGAAAATGTTACGGGGACCAAGATCCCCAAGTCGTCCAGACGCTTTAGCTCCTGGTCCAACAGAGGCAGAGCTGCATTCGGGACTGGGCGTTTGGGGCGGAAGACAGGCTGATTGCATTTTTCAGTTGTAGAGTGGCCTGGAACTTGGTGCAGCGACCAATGCCTTCCTCAAAAACTGAAGGAAACAGTTTTACCAGTGTATCAGTGTACTGTTGTGACTTCTGAACGCAGTTGCAGAAGGTGTCTATCGGCAAGTTGCTGAGGCCCAATTCTTCCAGCCGGTCAGCGCCAAGCAGGTTGATGCCCGATTTTGCCACAAAGCATAGCATCGATATCAGTTTGTCGTTGTGTTTGACCGTACACTGGAGCTGTCCCGCTAAATCCAAAGCACCGCCACAGGCAGTTGTAGCCGTGATTGAAGTGGGTTGGATAGGCGGCTAACCGATGTCATGCCAAGTTGATTTGGATATGACTGATATATCTGACGCAGTATCCAGCTGAAGACAGACTGGATGGTTGTTTGTATTGATTGTGAAAAACATTCTGCGGTCGGCGGCGTTTAATCGACAGGCAGCCACAAGGCCGAATGAGTGAACGCTTGCGCGGTCGTTAGCTGACTTTTGCTTGCCTGGGCTGAAACGAGCTGGTCGTGAAAATCTTTTGGATTGGCAGAAACCTTCCTTGTGTCCCACATGATGACACTGTTTGCACTGGTGTGTGCGAAAAGGACAGAATTTGTGAAAGTGCCAGGCTCCGCAGTACCTGCAAGGCGAGGAGGGCTTGGCGGGTTTGAACTGTTGACGTGTATGTGACCTCCGAGCCGGCGTGGGCGGATTTCCAACTTTAACAGCGTTCACACTGTTGTAGGACCTTTCATGTCGCTGAATCATGGCCGCGTCATGTTTCAGATTAAATAAATGTTCACACTCTTCTACGAGTTGTTCCAAAGTTATGTCTGGTTGCTGTTCGATTTTGGTCAAAAGACGGGTGCGCAAGTCGGAATGGCTTGGAGACTAATGCCCACAAATGAAAATCAGACACCAGAATCGGTCTTCTGTCAATGCACCCAGTTGGAACCTGCCATACTCGCGGTTAACAATTCCTGCTTATGTTACCAGGTCATCGACGTCCCGCTTGTCGAGTTTCAGACATTGATATCGTGTGTTGAACAGGGAAGATGGCTCACCGAAAATTTTCTTTAGTGTGAACAGTCTGGTCAAATGTGCGGTTTGATGGTTCATCCGGCAAGACGAGGTTAATGTACCGCGTGTGTTCTGCAGGACCCAGTTTTTGCAGGAGTAATCGTACTTTGGTTTTGTCGCCTTAGTCCGCTAGATCGACGGTGAACACGTCCTCGTAGCGTTTGAACCAGGATTCAAACGTAACGCCGCACTGTGGATCGTGTGGGAAATCGGTCATTGAGCGAAGCAGGGAATCTGATGAAATTTCAGGGCTGCCAGCTGTTGTGGTCATACTCCCAATCCGTTTAGTTAGAGCCTCCATTAGTTTAAGCTGGGTCTGGAACATCTTTTCATGTTCACATCCATGGTGGTTATCGGCTAATTGCGTTGAGTTCGAAAAACCCCGTCGCCAGATTTGTTGTTGCCGAGTTTGGTTGGTCTATGCACACACTGAAGCACAGGGCACAAGTACTCGCAGCGCACGATATCACAGGAGCCCAGCCTGTGTTCTAGGAGGACACGAACACACACAGAGGTTGGAGACACAAAAAGTTCGGGCTCAAGACTCAAGGCCCGTAGTCGCACAACGAATGGGACAGATCTGCTGCTCCTTTAAATGAGCAGCCACACGGAACAATAAGCGGCGCGAAATACGAACAGCTAGCCCAGCCCGCTAGCGGAAGAGAGAAGACGAACACAGAGCACTGCCGCGCGTTTATTGGTGACCCACCAACACAAGTCAGAATTCAAGTGAGCTCTATCGTTTTGTTGGGTTGCCTTGATCGATGTGTGTACTAGCCAATCACAGAACGGGTTTTTATGAATCTTTTCGCAGACATAAAAATATTCAACCGCGCAATAGTTAAATTAACGTCAATTTCGAAATATTTAGAAAAGGATAGATTTTTTTGGAAAATTGGTAGCAGAAATGAAATTTGCGGCTCCAAATCCTTGGAATGTTTGTCGACCATAACACATCGTGAGTTTGCCGTTCGGTTAGACGTAGAGCTAACTTAGTAAACAGAATAAACAAATTTCTTTACAGTGAACTCAATTCTTGGCTATGGTTTAATTTTCCTTATCAAAGACAATACTCATCCCCTGGGCTCCAATCAGGAGGTCGTTGGTGCCAATTGCGTACGGTAAAGGGATACCCTAGCCTGGAATGCGTCTGCGAATTTGATCCTCAAACACCTCACAAAGGATGGCACGGTTTATTTTCCTCAGAACGTAAACGTCTGGATTTATCTCAAGGAGCGGGAACACTGCGATCGAACGTGTTCAACAAGACCGACTCACCTTCGCCACTTAACGCTTGATTCATTGCGAAGATTACGTGAAAATGAAGTGACCGGTCCAAGTTCTATAAGAAGTATAGAATAGGTGAATACTGCTCGCTTTTTATTCTCTTAGCATTCCCAGCACCTGAACTAGGGATTCATTTAACTATTCCTACTCCGTGCGTTTGCCCCGCCCCAATATTGCTGAGGCCACGAATGGTCGTGAACTGCACAATTTAGCCCAGCTCGCCTGCTTTGCCAAGTGAAAATTGAGGCCTTTGTGAGCAAAGTCGAGCTGAATATTGAACCAATCAAGTTTTTTTGGATTAAACTGGGTTTCTTTGAGTTTTCACATGACAAAACCTTGGCTGAGCCGTGAATTTTATTGTCGAATATGTGCGCGGCATACAAGCAAAATCAGCGTCTGTGCATGTCTATGTTGGTGTATCAAGCCCGCAAAAGTACCGTGGATCCAGACAGATAGCTGCTGACGTGGAGATGGGGAATTGAAGAATTAGCAAGTGGTCACATCTCCAAACTGCCATTTCTCCTTCGCTCATTGTGCTCGTTCTTTGCCGTTTCCAATAACATTTGTTCTGTACGCAGACCTTCGCTATGTTTATATATATATATATGTATTTTACGGTAAAATTGAAGATTTCCGCTTTAACCCAGTTTCAGACTGTCCCCTTCATCTTGGTGCACCCTGTGGACACAAACTGCACATGGGATTTGCAGGACAACGCATAACTGACGCCAGGGTGTGTCCTTCACAGGAATACAATTCAGCTTGGGTACAGAAAATAAACCGCAGTTAAAGCCTATCAGCTTTAGCTCAAGAGCTTCTGTTCCCAGGGTTTGATGGGTGTCCTTGAGAACAGGAGGCCTCAGATCAAAAGGGACATGCGGACAGCCTCATCGAAGGCACATGGATCGGCCAGAACCATCTCCCTTGCTTTATTTTTGCATTCCCTGAATGCTGACAGTTTGTGACAGCACTCATGCGTCTAGGCCGACAGCCACCCATTATTAGAGACCAGCAAAAGAGACTTCCGCACTGGCTTATCTTCTGATCACTGAACCGGGTACTTTTGTTTAAACGGCCCGTAGCAGCTTGGAAATCTCAAGACTACTGAGGAAATGAGGGTAATGCAGCTTCAGACAACATTTATTCCAAAACATACCCATCATAAATCATTTTCGGTGGGTAAACCAGCCAAAGATATGGGTGGGAGCATCATCTTTTCGAATGAGAACCGCACTGCATCTGCGTAACCCATCAAATGGAGACTAACCATTAAAGTGTCGTGACAGCTTGCCTGCCTCCATGATTCGAGGAACTATGAAGGATGGCTTACCTCAAGTCGAAAATACAATCATGCTTGGAAGATCACCGAGTAGCGGCCTGACAGAACAGTCTTCTGGTCCTCCAGGTTAGGGTGTATTTGAACCTTTACCTAAGTTAAAAATCCAAGTGGACGAATCACTGATCCAAGTAAATGGGCTTCCATTAAGCCATATTCCGCTGCCTTGCGGACATGTTCTTATTAGAACCAAATGTTTTGGCTGAGAAGCCAAATTGTTCTCTTGCATGGTGGCTGGAATTCCTAGCAGTCTTCGTCCAAGGAACCTCAATGAATAGCACAAACACAAGGCCGTCGCGCAGGGTAATTCGTAGTACGCTATCCATTGTTTCGAGTAACGACGGTAGTGCTAAACATGCGCTTGCTCTGAGTTCACATACTGGGTGAAAGTCCCGCTGTCTTATGAGAATGACTTTTGAGTCAAACACTCCACTTAGATTTACCAAATAGAAAACCCCTTCTGCAGTGTGGGCAGCGGCGAAGTGCTGATAGCCCGAATAACTCCAGAATCTGTTCTAATCTTTTTCTAATTTTTCTGGTAAAGGGACCATGCTAGCTGAGACAAGGAGCTGCGGCTCGAAGGATTTATCTGATAGAAGCAAAAGAGAAGGGAAAGAAGTAGTTCAGAAGCATTAATCAAATTCAAGTGTTCACTTTATTTGGCTATCTTTGGTGTCTGCATACGCACCCAAATAGGGGAAAAAATTGCCCTAGTTGAAACTCGTAGAAATTTCCAAATGGGCGTACTGTGTCTCTGAAACTCGCGTACAAGATCCCACTTTCGTACCTGTACTCCCTTGTCCAGATACAACCTCATTGTCTCGTTTCACTCTTCGCGTGTCCAGTGATCTGCTTTCGGGCTCTCGTTGCGTAGCGGATCGCCCTGAGCACGAGGGCGCAGCGCGCACTGTTAGACTGGATCCCACTCAACAGTCGCTTGTGTGGAGTTCGGCTGGACGGATCTGTAAGCGTCAGCAGTAATCAATTGAAGCACCACTGTTTGTTCGTTGTACCCGTGTGCATCTACGGATTGCAGCTCCCTGTGGCCAAAGATGTCTTCTGCCGGGAATTTTCTCGATTACTGAGAAAACTGTATGAATGATGGTGCACCTGCGTCAGGGATGCTTTTCGCACCCTTGAGATGTAAAATGCTGTTGCTGTTGGCTTCGAATTAAACCATATTCTTGCAGGAGATGAATTGGATGAAGGTACAATTAGTTACATAGTGGTGGCCTTATATCAAATGAAATGTCTTTACGCATGCGGAATGGTCCATTTTCATTCACCAACTTGAGCTATCTGTGGGGCCGACCTAACATCAAGTTATCAAGCAAAGGTCAAGTGTACACAGCAGCACTGAGGTTCATAAACCTGGCCTTCCCGTGCTTAGACGTAACATTCGTACAATGTGATGAGGGGATTTTTCCAGTAACTAAAAGGACAAGCATAACGCACTGTACACTAAGGTTTTATGCTTAAAAAGAGGCAGTGGATGCGAACTTCCTTGAGGCAGGAAATGGTTGGTGTGGCCACTCGATGATATGGTGAAAAAGATAGGAAACGTTTAGCAGAGAACTGACCCATGTAGGTTCAGTTAGACTGTTGGGGTCGGCTCCCTGGTTGGCCGTGTCGTAAGGCTCATTGCAACAGTCGCTGGCTTTTTTGCAATCAAAATCTTTTGTTTTCCTTATTTTTCACCAGCTTATTGTCTTCCAGTCAGTCTCCCACTATTCTCGATATCTTTTCTATTTTGAATAGATTTCTTGCGAGATAGCAATGAAAGCTGAGCAGATAATGTACTTTGGTAAGTTCAGCAGAAATCTACAGAATGTAAACAGGACTGCGAAGTAAAATATCTTGGTAGGATATGGACCACATGGAATAAAAAGTCAATGGATATTAAGAATGCGCAGCGATGCAATTGTACACTTGAACGACCGCAGATGAGCAAACTGGTTTGGTTGCATCGCTCCCCAAGTTTAAGGACCGATGACGATAAACAAATCTTTCAGCCTTTGACAGGCAAAAACCGGTCCCACCAAGACAGGGATGGTGAAAGATTAGGACTAACCGCAAACAAACTGAAAATTTGAAACATGGAACCCGAAAACACAAAAGAACGACTTGTTAGGTTGGCCCCATGAAAATGCCATACGCCTAGGCGCCAAACAGAATACCAGATACAGAACTGAACGCACACCATCCTTACCAGATCATGTGATCACGAAAAAAGTGATTTGATACAGCTTCAACTGCATCCTTCGTTGGGCGATTGATTGCGTAATCATGGAAATTAATCTTTAACTGAAATTTACAACAACTGCGCCCAAGAAGGTAAGAAGATGTAGGCCAAAGGAAATGGGGAAGTTTCTCAACAGGACGTTAGAGCTGCCACGAGACATTGAAGCAAGTATGGTGAAGAACCCGTGGCAGCCGGAAAAAGCACTTCAAGACGAATCTGCACCGATGAAGAGAAGGTGGAGGCGGGAGTACCCAATTTCGTTAGACGAAAGGACTGCAGTTGATATTTATTTAAAGCCACTTGAACAGTCTGGTAACAATGACACTTGCCAAAAGGGTTGGAAATCTGTGGCCATCGTACCTATCCACAGGGAGGATTCAAGCCAGGAGGCAGAAAATTTCAAATCGCTGAACTTGAAAACTATTCCCTGGAAAGTGCTAGAGCACAAAAAGGGAGCAAAAGCTAGTCGGCAACTGATAACACTAAGTTATACCAACCACAACATGGCTTTTTGGAAAATGGATCCTGGCCTAGGAATATTGTTTCACGGATGAAATAATCCACCATGGACATCATCATAGTTCAGCGTTAAACAATAAGGCAAACCTCATTGATCGCCACATTGTCCCAAGTTTACATGTACCTGTAAAAAGAATGAAAATCCAAGGAAAACAGGCAGTGACTGGACCTACACAGGGGGGAAAGACGAGATGCTGCTCTAGCCAAAATGCGAGACATAACCCTGATTCCACAGAAATTGACAACACGATCGCCACTGATCGCGAATCACTGGCATATCCTACGTTTCCACCAACTGGTTGGCGGGTTTTCCAGGCCCCAACCACGAAGACGCGAAACATCTATTTTACCCAAGTTCACTGTACAGTTTCTCATTCCACGTTCCCACGTCATCTGCCGATATTCACATGGCTCCTTCCACTTCCTGAAGAGAACGCAAAATAGAGCACAATATGGTAGACGAGTGTTTTCCACACGCAACATGTGGCCCAACCAGCGTAGTCTACTAAGTTTCATACGCTAGAATAAGGTATTCTGACAGAAGGCACTGAGTAACGGAATCCTCACCTCAAAATTACTCACCCGGTCTTTCCATCCAATCCTGGCAATATTAAGTGAACATCTATGGTCGATAACCTCCAATCGACGAACATCGCCAACACGCATGCCCCATGTCTCGCAACCGTACAACAGAACTGAGCGCACTGCGACCTTTCAACTTTAATGAAACATCACGCGGACTCCACGAGTGCTTCACTTCAACGTAATCAGCTCGAGCCTTCCATATACACATGATTACTTCCACTGCCGAGCCACCATCTTTTGACACGCACGAACCAAGGTAAGCGAAACGGTTTACG